>PVJA010020894.1:0-36256 GCA_004027025.1 Myocastor coypus | reverse complement strand
CCCACCCCCGCCACCCCTGTCACTCTTTTATCCACATAGCCTGGGATAGTGGTGGTGCCCCTGAGTTCAGCTCTGAGGAAGCTTGGCCAGGGCACTACCAACGCTGACGGAAGTGTGTTCAACTTGGACACAACTAACTCTGGACTTCAGCGATGCTTTTCTGCCTTCCGAGCTGTGTGCAGTGGACAAATCATTAGGCTTCAGTTCTCTCATCTGTATAGTAAAAATTCGCTGTCTGTTTTGGAAAATGGTGAAAATGAAAGAAGGTTGATTCTGTATCCCAGGTACTCAGTAACTTGCAGACCTGGTGCTCTCTAAATCCATGCTAAGCTCCCAGGAGATCCAGAACATTCCTGGAGCATTTTCTTCCCCTTTTGGCCCCGGATGTTCGAAGCCTGCCTCACTGAGCTGGAAACCCTGCTATGTGTTGCTTTCCCGGTAAGGTCCTTAGTTCTATCACAGTGCATTAACTGCAGTTGATATTCTTCTAGGTGTTTTCCAGTGATGCTCATTTGAATTTTCTGATTAATTTTTTCCTTGATAGTTCTAACCGTGAGAGTAAATAATAAGTCAGTTTTTAAAAAATTGTTGAGTCGTTCAGTAGAATCTCTTTGGCTTCTTGCTAGTAATTATTGGACTCCTGCCTGTCGAATTAGGCTTTCAACTCTGGTGATACAAATTTTGAAAAATACAAAATCCTGATTAGCCTTTGAATTCATGCCAAAGGAAGTTTGTGCTAATCGAAAAAACAACAGCCTGAAAATAAATTTCTAGACCCACACTGAAAAGGATAAAAGACACATCCTGTTTTTCTTCATTTCTGCGCAGAGTTGTGAAGGTGGCAGGCATGGGACTCTGGTGGCATTTCAATTTCTTATCCAACAATATAAGCAGATTAGCTGAACCGGCTACTGCCAGCCTTTAATTAGGCACTGAATTAAATAATGATCTGTGAAGCAGACATTGTGATCGATTAATCAATTATGGAGAAATGCCTGCATGTGGCTCTTTAACATAGATCAGCCTTGTGCATCAAAACCCCTCTGACTCGCAAACATAGGATTTCACATAAAAATATTGTACTGGACATGCTTACACTAAAAACATTAATTTAACTGGACAACCTATGTTCTTATTTGATTAACCCAGTAAGCTGTGACTAAGTGATTTTCCTTCCTTTTATTTTCCTGTGACCAAATCAATAACTCCTTCAATGCCTTGTGCTGGAGTGAGGGAGGAGGGAGGCCTGCGGAGAGGCTGCGGACGAGAGGGTCAGTGCCCTCTAGCTGGGGATCAATGTGTCCTTCCTGTCAGGGTCGCCAGAGTCAAGGATGGCTCTGCATTTTTGCTTCTTTTTTCTAGCTGGAGCTGATTCTTCCACCAGGTTCAATATGTAACTCTGTGATGAACTATTTGCCAGAAATGTCTTTGCAAGGGGTGCAAATTAGGAGAGACATATAGTGATGATGTTGAGTTTATCCAATTCTTGTAAGGCAGAGGCTGGGAGCAGGTGCTTTGCACGCAGCAACTCTATTAGCGTCCCCCCCCGCCCCCAGTCAGGCTTATCAAGGTCAAGCACGAAGCCTGAGGTCATATTTACAGGCAGTGAAGGGGCAGGAGGGCACAGGCTCCACCAGAATCCTCTTGAGGAGAGGGATGTTCCCACTGAGAGTTATTTTATCCTTCAGAGGCCATCAGCCAATGCCAAGAGGCATTTCTGATAATCATGGCTGGGGAGGGATGGATGGTACTGCTGGCATCAAATACATAGAGCCCAGGGACACTGCTGGATGTCACAAGGCACGTGGCAGTTCCTACAACAAGGTTTTCCAGCCCTGGATGTTGAGGTGGAATTCATGCTGAGGTGGAAGCCCTCCTAAAGGAGATAAGGCAGGAGGAAACTGTGGAAAGGAGCTTGTGTTCTGCCTCAGTTGCCATGAAACGAGGACAAACAGTGCATGGACTTCTCCCCAAGGCAGCCCTGGCCTTTGGGGTGGAGGGGCAGGGCAGGAGAGGGCAGGCGTGCCCAGTGTAAGGCTAGCATGCCACCAATGCCCACTTACCGCAGCTGTGGACTTCTTGACGATGCGACTTGCTTTCTCCTGTGTCAACTTCCATGCTTCCTATAAAACGAAGTGAGACAACACCATAACTCGGGCCCCAACTTTTCCATATTTTTCCTAAAGTGAAAAGTTTTAAGTTTGAAGTAAATTATGCCATAAATTTGCGATAAAGCAATTCACAAAGAGGTTATTTTATATTGTACATGGGTGTGATAAAGTTACAATGGTTAAGTCTTAAAAATTCATTACAGTAAAAGACACATTGCTGTGAGTCTCCCTAAAAATATTCCCTTATCACTTCCAGCACGCTTATCTCACCACTCTGCTCACTTTCTTTTTTTTTTTTTTGTCTTTTTGAGACAGGGTCTCGCTATGCAGTTGAGGCTGGCCTTGAGCTCACTTTTGTAGCCCAGGCTGGTCTCGAACTCACACCAATCCTCCTGCCTCAGCCTCCCGAGTGCTGGGATTACAGGCGTGAGCCACCACACCCGGCCTCTGCTCACTTTCTGGAGCAGTTCTGGCAGTACTCTTTCATGAGTGTTATTTGTTGTGCCATTATGACTGCCTCCGTGTCCTCAGCTGAGACAAAACATCTGCAGAGTTTTATGCCAAATAAAAACATGACAGTGAAGCCGGGCGTGGTGGCTCACGCCTGTAAAAGACAAAAAGACAAAAAGACAAAAAAAGACAAAAAGACAAAAAAACAAAAAGACAAAAAGACAAAAAAAAAAAAAAAAAAAAAAAAAAAAAAAAAAAAAAAAAACATGACAGTGAGCCTCATCTTATTCACTACCTATGGCACCATGTGGCTTTCAGCTGTTTCTTAAAATCAAAATTACCATAAATGGTGGACATTTTCATGGGTTTTAGGACACTGAGGCAGCTAGGACAGCACCACTAAAGACATGCAAGAGACAGGTTTATTAGAATGTTTTCAAGGGCCTGGGGAGATAGGTCGGCACCTGTCTGGCAAGCACAAGGACCCAGGTTCAATCTCTAGTACTATTCTTTTTTTTTTTTTTTTCCAGTACCAGGGATTGAACTCAGTACTTTGTGCTTGCCAGGCAAGCACTTATTCCACTGAGCTATCTCTCCAGACCCAAATGGTTTTAAGTCTGGTTTTGCAACAACAGGATCTTTTTTTTTTTTTTTTTTTTTTTTTTGCAGGACCAGGATTGGAACTCATGACCTTGCACTTGTGCCACAGAGCTATCCTCCCAGTCCCTCAGTCTCCAGTACTGTATGCCATGCCAGCCCTGCACTGTGCTGGCCACCCAGCATGGTGGTGCTTGCCTATCATCCTAGTGTTGGGGAGGCTGAGGCAGGAAGAACACTATGAATTCAATCTGTGTAGAGACCTTGTATAAACAAACAAACAAACAGAATGGTTCCAGAAAGTGGTCCTCATACTGGGATAACTATTTAAACCGAGGGGGAGTATTTTACGGGATTAGTGGCAATGCATCTTTTGCTGTAATAAAATTTTTAATTTCTGGTTTAACCATCTATTGTATATTTTGATCACACTGCATATTTGCTATCTTTATTAAAGACTGGCCGAGATGCTGTGGGAGGTATTTTGCATACGTATTTTACTGCATCTTCATAGTCGTCTCCAAAGACAGGACTGTCTCAGAGTTGAGACAATTGAGATGCAGAACAGCTAAGAAACTGATTCAAGGGCACAGCTCCGGCATCGGAGGGAGATGTGAATGCTATCTGGGTCCTGAAGCTCTCGGGAAAGCGTGCACCTTGGCACCTGGCATGAGCATGATGGGTGGGCAGATCTCAGGACTGCAACTGTCAGCGTGGGGCTGTGTGTGGAGATTCCTGGACCCCGGCCCTGAGCTCCTGGGTGGAACCTGGGAGAGCTAAGTAAAGGGAATCTGTGTTTCCGACCAGGAGCCTGCTGAACTTAGAATTACCCAGGAGGATTCAGAGTTGGAATGTTGGGTCAGATAGAGGAGGACAAGGCCAGGCATCATCTTTCCTGTGTTGAGTGCCCAGGGCAAGGCTCAATGGCTTCCCTCTGCCATGCAGGTCATAATAGCACTGGTTGCATTAGCTGCCAGGAACTCAGTCACCAACATTTAAGAACATCTGATTCACTCACAGAAGCAAGTTTCTGGAGAGAGCAGTCCCAGGTGGGTGGATTCAGCATTCACAGGGGACAAAGGCTTGGTGTGGTGGTACATGCCTATAATCCCAGCACACTGGGAGCTGAGGCAGGAGGATGGTAAGTTCAAGTCCAGCTTGGGCAACTTAGTGACTTCATGAACCTCTGAAGCGATTGGTGACAAGCCCCATCAGCAGAAGGCTACCAGCAGCCTGCCCCTGGCCCTGAGGAGCCACATGCACTGCTGTAGCAAGCTCTTGCTCCATCCCTCCTTCCCCACCCTCTCTGCCACTTCCAGCCCTTCCCAGAGCATCAGAGAGCCTCCGAATTGCCTTCCCATTACACCTGCCTGTGAGTCTAGAGCTGGCTCCTTATTAAGAATAAGGATTATAGCCGGGCGTGGTGGTGCACGCCTGTAATCCCAGCACTCGGGAGGCTGGGGCAGGAGGATCGCTGTGAGTTCGAGATCAGCCTGGTCTACAAAAGTGAGCTCAAGGCCAGCCTGAACTGCATAGTGAGACCCTGTCTCAAAAAGACAAAAAAAAAAAAAAAAAAAAAGAATAAGGATTGTTATGCAAACCGCCAAGGACCTGTGTTTGCGTTTGTCTAGTTGGGAGAAAAATAGCACTAGGGTTGGATGGTGGGGAGACTGCCTGCCCTGCTGCTTCCCAGAGCTTTGATCCCCATTCTCTGCATACCCCACCTCTGCCACTCCCCCTCCATCTGCTCCCTGTGCAGCCTGGAGCCATGCTCTGCTAAGTCATCCATGGACTGATTGGAAAGCTCTGTCTCCCCGCTGGATTCCCCTGACCCTAAATCAGCAGGGAAGCCCGAATGTGGGGACATTGTGTGGTGCATTGGTTCTCCGGGTCACCGAGAACAGTGACGTGGATGTGGGAAGTGATGTTTGGAGGGGCGGCCCCTTGGGAGAGGCTCATCTGGATGCTAACGGCTGTGTGGAACTCGCTCTCTCTCTCTCCCTGTCGTTTCCTCCCTGGGGGCCTCTGTCCCCACTCTGACTGGGAAACCCAGCCACACGGGTGAGCACGTTCCCCGAGGAGTGCCAGAGAGATCTGGGCAAGTGCATTTTCCAGGAGGAGCTTTCTGAAAGAGGGTCGCAGTGCCCACAGGCTCAGCCGTTTCCCTAGTGTCAGACCAAATCACACGTCTCGCTCAAGACCAGAGGACAGCAAATCTCGTCGAGTAGGCCAAAGGCAGCAGGCTGGCTGATAGTCATGAGTGGGTGAATGACCTGAAGAAATGACGTCTTCTCAGGTAGGGGTGAAGGCAAGATACAAAGCATGCCTCTCGGGACACAGACACCCCGTTGTGTGGGGGAGAGGGTCCCAGCTGTGTCCTAGCTCCCAGGCGTCCCTACTTTCCATTGTCCTGGCCAACACTCAGCCTCTTCCTCTTCCTGTGGTGTCTGTAGGAGTCTCGGCAGGGCGCCACCCAGTGGGAACCTCTAGTTTGTTCTCCAGACCTCCCCATCAACAAGGACAGAAGAGGACAATTCTCATTTTTAAATCTTGGGTGTTTTTAACATAAAGACAGTTTAGGGACTACTTCCCTCCAAAACTACCCTTGTTGAACTACTTTCGATTTTTCCTAGAAATTCTGGCAAAGCCCTAAAGTTCTCCACTGTATGATGTCAGCCCATCTGGTGTTGTCTGCGTAAGAGACACCAGGTCGGAGTGACGACTTTTCTGTTTGACTACCCTCACTCTCATTCATTCTCCATGGTGGATTTTTTTTTTTAAATTGAACTCAAGCCTGAGTGATATAGCCAGCCTCTTTCTTTCTTTTTCTTTCTTTCTTTCTTCCTTTCTTTCTTTCTTTCTTTCTTTCTTTCTTTCTTTCCTTCCTTCCTTCTTCCTGCCTTCCTCCCTTCCTTCCCTCCTTCCTTTCTCTGTCAATCTCTCCTCTCCTCTCCTCTCCTCCCCTCCCCTCCCATTCTCTCTCTCTCTCTCTCTCTCTCTCTCTCTCTCTCTCTCTCTCTCTCTCTGATCTAAGTTGCTAGCTGCCCAGGGTGGGTTTGAACTTGTGCTCCTCCTGTGTAGGACTCTCAGAGTGCTAGGATTATAGGTGTGCCCCCTCCCCTGCCAGCTTACATATGTAATTTCAAAGGCAGTATTTATGGTCTTTCCTGCGAGCTTCTGCTTTTGTCTTGAAAAGATTCCCTTGTGTTGAAACTTGCCACTTGAACCTCTACAAGGCCCAACACAGTCTCTGATGTATAGCAGCTGCTCAATAGACACAGAGACAAGAAGGAGGAAAACATTTATGATATTATATTAAGAAGAAACATAGACTTCCAGATTTTACACACAGACAGCAAAACCTGTGAAGAAATACTGCATTGTAGTGTTTGGGTGATAACTTTTTCCTTGTTATTTTCTGTGCTTTCCAAATTTTCAAGAATGAGCACAGGCTCAGAAACAAATGCTTTTAAAAACAGCTGAATCATGAGGCCTCATTTCTTATTGAAGAGGAGAGTGATGCATCCCCTGCATTAAGTGCCAGGGAGGGCTTTGGGGTGGGGGTGAAGTGTGCTGGCACCCTGCTTTCTGGAAGCTTCTGGCCCAGCCAGAGACTGACCTTAATATGGACAGTGAACTGAAAAGAATGGAGCAGAGAGGACCTCAGCAACAGCTTCCTTGTAAAGGCCCCTGAATCCTTTTGAAAGAACCACTGTGACATTAGTTCAGCTCAGACCTCTGGCGCTCAGTGATTTTCAGACCCTAAAAGCATTATGGGAACCTTGGCACACTGTAGGTGCCGGTTTGCTTCTGTGGCCTCCTAAGAGGCTGTAGTCAGGTTTATGGGGCATTGCAGCCAGTGAGGGAGGCAGCAGGAAGCAGGGGTTGGGTGGAAGGGAAATACAGGGGCCTTTCCAAGAACAAAGGCAGAAATCCTAGAGTGGGATCTAAGTCTTAAACCAGAGGGGACCAAACCCACCCATTTACCGAGTAACACCCTCCATTCCAGATACAGTATCCAGAAAGACAATTTCCATTCCTTTGGGAAAGGGAAGAAGGGAAGGATATCACACCAGATCACTGCTGCGAGGCGAAGCTAGAGTGACAGACAGCTGAGTGGAGCCCACAGGGGCAGCCAGGTTTCCAGTGCATTCACAAGAGAGGGTGAGGAGCCCCTGGCTCGAACCCCCAGCACCATCTATGAGGCAAGAGAGAGCCAGGGGAAATCCCTGGGAGGAGGGAGCCTGAAGGATATTGGGAAAAAAGAAGCTAGCTATCTAAAAAAGTGTAGGAGTGATGGACTCTGACAGCTGGATCACAGCTGGGAAAGACAAAGAGGTGCCTGGGCTGTTGATAGGAACACCTGGATCGGGTTCCATGGTGACAAAGAGTGAAACCATGGACAGGGGAGGCAGTGTGCAAGGAATTTTATTTAAAAGATACAAAGGCAAGACAGTATAGATCCCACTAGCTGGTAGGGGTCCCAAGTAGGATACCGAAGCAGACCATTTGCCTCGGAGTTACTTTATAGGTGTTGTGGTAGGCAGCTCAGACTATTGTGTAAGCAATAGCATCTCTAGCCTAGAGCAGACTACATCCTTTTTAGGGTCCAGTCGGTGCCGTGGTTAAGCAGGTGAGTGTTCTCTTGAGCCAATGGCTCGTCCAGCACATTCTGGTCATGCTTTGGAGAAGTGCCTGACAGCTGAGGAATAGCTGGTAAAGGCTGTAGGATTCTGATGACTCAGAAGACGCTGTCAGGCTTCTTGACTGTTCTGGGGGCTGCTGTCCCTTCTGCCTAATCAAATCCTAAGTTTTGCTCCACTAATGTCTGTTACAGTATAGACCTGGGGACAGTCACAGTGTAGAATATCTTTAAAAAGCCAAGGTGACTCCAATTCAATGATAATTCATTAAAATTTCATTTACATTGTGGTTTTGACCTCCTGTTAAGGACTGTGGGTGCCATGACAGTTCCTCAAAGGTCCACGTGGTGACATCCTCCCCACAAAGCAGCAGTTGTGTCCCTGATGGGAGTGAATTGTGAATTGCAGCATCAGTTCAAAGAGCTGTTCCCTTCCTGTACAAACCACACAGAGCCTCTGACGCCTGGCTGCTTCCGGTATGAGTTTCTCTGAGTGGCCCTTCCCACCCTGAGGAGCTATCTGGGCTAATAAATACACATTTGCACTTTTACCTTTGTGTATCCTATGGAATCCTTTGTTCAAATACCACAGACCAGGTGAATCACCATCCCTGGCAACAGTAAGACTGAGACACCCCTCGCAGGGGTGGGGTGCAGGTTGTGATGCCATGCAGGAGGTGCTGAGCAGCCCTAAGACCCAGAGCCTGTGGGATTTGCCTACCCCTCACCGGGATGTCCCTGGCATTTCCTAGGTGGTGATGGTGATAAATGCCTCCTACTGCTGTGTTTTTACCTAAGCTTGAGAAAATGGTTGTTGGCTTTACCCACCGGTCAAGAGAGGAGAGCAGGGAAGCTACAGAAGTCACCCTGGGCTCCAGACCTGGGCATTGTGGCCAGAGCTGACAGGGGTGCTGGAGAGCTCTAGGGAGCAAATCAACCCTTTGATTCCTGGGGTAGAGTACTGGGATCAGGTGCTGGGCAGCACTGGTCCACAGGGAGACTGCGTGCATCCCAGCTGGGCTTTGGGAAGCTTCTCAGATCCCTGCACTGTAAGCTCCACCTTCCCTCAAAGGGCCCATCAGCCAGGAGGAGACCTCTTATCTGTGGTTCAGTGCATGCACCTGAGGGTGGGTAACTCACCCAGGATCTCATAACTGGTGGGAAGCTGGTCAGGAATCAAGCCTAGAGCTCTTGGCTTTCAAAACCCATGTATTTTTTCACTTCTACATTGACCTTTTTAGTAACAAAAATGAGGTTTTTTTCCTCTGTCCCCCCCCCTCTTTTTTTTCAGCACCAGAGATTGAAGCCAGGGCCCTTATTCTAAACTACATACTAAGCCCTTTTAAAAAAAAATGTCTTAAGTCAAAGGATTCCTGTGTTTCCAAGTTGTCCAGGTTGGGTTTAATTTGAAATCCTCAGCCTGACAGGATGCTGGGATTATAGGCATGCACCACCGTGTTGACCTTTGTTACCCTTGAAGCTGAGGGCAGATGTTGGGCTCAGAGGGACCTAGCCAGGAGCTGCTGTCCTGGGAGATGTCCCTTTTGGCTAAGTTTCCAGTGGTGACACTGACATCTCATACTTACTGTGGCTGTGCTCTGGATGATCACTTTGAGTCTCCCTTACCACCTTGGACAGTATGGAGTACAGAACAGGGAGGCCACAGAATAATTCCTACTTCCTTTATTCAGCCAATAATATCACGTGCAAGGCAGAAGGGCAGGAAGCAACAGGGGGAGTGTGGGGTTGGGGAGCTGTGAAGATAGCCCTGCTCATCCTGGCCAGTGCGAGCTTAGCATTTGGTCAGGGAATGGGCTGTGTGCGCTTGGGAGTGTATTCCAGTGAGGGAAGCGAAAGCAGCCAAAAAGCAGTGAGAGTAAGATGCTCCATGAGAGCAAGAAGAAAACTGGGAAGGTATGGGAAGGTAGCAGCCCTTGTGCTGAGATCTGAAAGGTGGAAGTGGCTGAGAAGGAAACCCCATGGGCAGATGGGGCTTCTTAAGTAAGGGACTGCAGTTGCCACATGGGGCCACAGCACACTGGACAAATCAGACATTCTATCTGCATGCAGAGAAGCTGGGACAAGAGGATGATGGGTAGAGAGTGGGAGTTCTTGAGTATCATGGTGATGGTGTGGTCTTTGGTACCCAGGTAGGTTTTGGCTACTGAGATCTTTGGAGCAGGACTGTGTCAGGTTTAGTGACAAATATGAGTTAAGAAAATTAAAACTGAAAAAAGACCAAAGCACCAATTCCTCCCACAGTTACTAATGCAAAATGTACTATTATCCACACAAAATGGAAAATCTAGATAAAAGCTTGCTGACTTTCCTCCTCTGAGAGAAAATGAATGTAACATTCAAAGACATTTGCAGTTATGTGGTTAGCTTGTCTTAATGACAAACATGTTGCAAATAAAAATAAAAATAATCATTATCTTTCTTTGGTGACCTTTAAAGGTTGGCACTTTGATGTTTGTGCTCACTTGCAAAGTACAAGAGCAACTCTTTGATACCTTGAAAAATTATGACGACCACGGAGGGTACAGTTCTAATGAGCACTTGGAGAGAAAGTTTTGTGCTGCATTGTGAACTCGGTAGAGCATTCTTGTGCTTCTGACTTACTCAGCTAAAGGAATCAGCTGAAACATAAGCAGATTCTCCACCCCCAAGGGGCTTGTTTCTGGAAGCTTCCATTTGATCCTAGAAAATTTTATGATCGTACCTTTTCAGAGCTTCATTACTTTCTTCGTTGTTTATCATGCTTTTTTTTTTTTTATTTTTTTTTATTTCAGCTTCAAATCTCTTCAGAGTCTACTTACTTACCACTCTCTGGAATGGATGCTAAGGAAGACCTCCCATGTGGAGGACCACCTGAGCACTTCACTTTGAAAGAAGAGAGATTGTCTACATTTTGGCTGAGCCTGACCTTATATCCTTGTATTGATATGTGCAGAGCTGGCCAGGACTTCTCATTATCCTTTCAACTGGCCTTAAGCAATGTATATTAGTCTAGCTGAGGTGCTGGTGGTAATTTTTGAAGATGGTATGCCTGTTTTTTGATGACCCACACCTGCTGCTCTGTAATATGAGCTGGGTCAAGACAGGATGAAGAGCCAATGCTACATGCTGTCAGCTAGGATCAAGCCTTAAAGATAGAGGCGTTGATTTCCTGGGGCTTAAAAGATTACACATCAGAGCCAAACACCAGACCCACAAAATATTAGATACTATCTCAATAGCGTAATGCAAACTACTTCCTCTGCATAGCCTCTCTGAATATGGAGGAGGTAAATGCAGGCCACGTACCTAGCCTAGCTCACAGTATTTATCTACTTCCCACAATTCCCTTCCTCAAGCCACTCCCCCTTCTTGGCTGAATAAAATCTGGGTGCAGCGCTGGGTTGTTCTCTTGGTTCTGGAAGGCCATCTTCATGGCTGGACTTAGGCTCCTTGTCTCCCCAATAATTACACACACACACACACACACACACACACACACACACACACACACACACACACACACACACACATATATATATATATGTCTTACTGTCTTTGTTATCACTGTGGATTGTGCTGGGAGTGGTAGATTGTAATTATCTTGGCGGAATTCCAATAATGTGTTTTTAGGATTATAAGTTTAGAATTCTTGGGCCAAGACGAGAACCAAGAAGGTACTCTGACACTCCCTCTAGCTTGGGGGTATAAGACCCAGCCTATGGCTTATAGCTCAAAGAATCATGGTATGTGGGTTGGAGGTTTTGTTCTTAATTGGATTTCTTTACTCAAGAGCCAGGCAAGTGTTCAAGGGGAAGATGGTATGGGACTCAGCAGTCCATGAAAGGAGACAGAAAACACACTTTCCTAGAATGCTTCCAGTGTCCAAATCCCTGGCACCCAGAAGTCTTCAGATAAGAAGAGAGGCTTGGTAAGCAAGGACGGACATTATGGGTAAAATTATGTTGCATCAAAATTTTTATACTGAAGTTCTAAGCCCATAGATTTCCAAACTATTACTTTATTTGGAAGTAGAATCACTACAGATGTAGGAGTTAGATTGCAATGAGGTCAGACTGGAGTGGAATGGGGCTCTAATTCTGTATGACTGGTGTTCTTATATAGAAGACAGGTGATGAGAAACAGACACATATGGAAGGAAGATGATGTAAAGATATGGGTACCGTGTCATCTAAAAGGAGCACAAGAGATTAATGCTTTCATCTTGGGCTTTTATGTTGCCAACACACAACTGGAACACCCTAATAGTTATAGCAGCCACCTACACAAATATGTTCTGTTGTTCAATGATCCTGAGAAGTACCTCAAAGACTAAGTATTAGTTTTTGTATTTTATAGGTGAGAAAAACAGGGGTCAGAGAGATCTCAGACTAACCAGCGCTTCTCTGCCAGCAGAGCCAAGGTTGTGACTTGAATTTCTAGGTCTCATCATCCTTCCCGCTGGTGCTATATTGGTTTCCAAGGATGAGGGGAGCCTGATATTTTACACCAAACAAATAGATATGACTGAGAGGTTTTTGCCAAAGCCTTGGAAATTGGCAGGGAGATCAGAGCATCAATGGTCAGGACTAGTCCTGCATGTTGAGAAGCTGTGCCTGTGGGTGGAAATTCATGCAATCGGCACCAGTGTTCTACAAGCTTATACTGGTAATGCAAAGAGAGAGACTACCCCTTCCCATTCATCATTTCTTTGTACAATCTTTTGCTTTCCTATTTCATTTCAAATACTTCCTATCTGTTGTATGCTGGGCTATGAACTGTTATCAGGGATATAAAAGAGACACCAAAGGATTTTTTAATCTAAAGAGAGAAGGTTGGATGTGACCTGTAATTAGAATGCAGTGTGGCAAGTGTTAAGTAGCAGTTGCCTCTGTCCCTCTTCTACAGATGAGGTCATCTAAGGCTTCTTTGAATAAATACCTTGCCCACAGAGCTACTAGGTGACAGTGTGGCTTCAGCTCAGTCTTGTTGGAAACATGCTCCAGCTTTTAACCCTGTTCTGGGTGGGCTTAAAAAAATAACACTGTTTTGTTAGTTTAAGGCAAAAAGTATGAAAATACCTGAGAACAAAATCCTCTTCTGAGAGTCACAACACATTTAAAACACTCAGAGCTTTGATCCACTTTGTGGGGATAAATATTATTTAGATTGAACAAACTCAAAGGTCTCAGCCATCATGCATTAAGCCACACTGAGTATGAGGGGTAAGCTCTAAAGAACGGAGCATTCAGGCATCCTCAGGGATCCTGTGTCATGTCCCCTGACGTGTGAAGAGTAGTGATGAGCTGGACAAAACACTCAGTACTTGGTCCTTGCAAGGTCTCTGATGCTAAAGACTTGAGTTGCGGTGCACTCATTTTTATCTTTCTTTCTTTTATATTTTTTAAGGCAGGATCTCACAATGTTAGTTCAGGTTGACCTTGAACTCTCCATGTAGCCCAGGCTGACCTCAAACTCAAAGAAATCCTCCTACCTCAGTCTCCCACGTGCTGGGATTACAGGTGTGCACCACCACACCTGACTTTTATATTTCTGTAGGGAGAAAGTTTTTGGTGATCTAATTCTCTGCTATCAATTACAGCAACAATAGATTTGACAGAACAGAATGAGCCTTTTGTTCATGGAACACTTTTGACAGCAGTGACAGCTTTCCATGAAGGAGGAAGTCCCTGGGAAGCATGGTGATGATCAGAGATGGCCATTCTGTGTTGTTAATAAGCACGCACAAATGTGGGCCAGTTGGAGTGGAGGGATGGTCACCTGTTTACTTGGCATCTCTTTAAGAAGCCTATGAGGGCAGGTTGCTCCTCAGACAAATGAAATGGTACAAGTTGACTTAAAAAAGGGTGCAAGCTTTGGAAGATGCTCTCTCCAAATACTTTCTTGCTTACCAGAGTGCATAGATAATGGAAACATGGTGAAATAGGCTGCATGTCTGCATCCCCATGGGATGGTTAAGCTTAGTTGTCAACTTGACTGATTTGGGATCCACTCGGGTGATCCATGGAGCACACTCCCGTGAGTGTCTGATTGGGTCATGCAGGTGTGACCTCAGGGTCTAGGTTTGGCCTGCGACCCCTTCCCCTCTGGCACTGCTCCCCTGCCTTGCTTCTCTGCTGCTATCCACCAAGTAGCTTTGCTCTGCCACCCTCTTCCACCATGATATTCCTGTCTTAGAGCCCACTTACCATGGACTGACTCCCTATAAACTGGAGGCCAAATGAAACAACTTCTCCTTTAAGTTGATTAGGTCAGGTGTTTGGCCCTAACAGTGGGAAATCTGATTCATACAATCTCCCTAAAGCAGTTGGAAGTCTGAGATATGATCAGATGATGAAGGTGGAGTTATCATGACCTTGGTGCTGCCCTTAGCAGAATAGCCATCTTGCACATGAAGACGTAGTGAGAAGTTGGCTATCTGCAGCCCCAAAGTGAGTCCACACCTTGGTACCTTAATCTTGAACTTCTAGCTTTCAGATCGGGAGACGTAAATGTCTATTATTTATAAGGCACCCCAGCTATGGTATTTGCTAAACTAATCCAAACTGACTAACCCTGGCGAATGAGAAAGGGACCATGAAAAGGTACAGAAGAGAGCTTTGAGATGGTTTCTATGAGGCAGAAGGACAAAGGTAGGAAGTTCCACTGCTTGTCTGTTTTTATCAAATATTGGCACGTCTGGCCTTTGGGTGGAATTATCAGGTCTATTTTGATCTCTATGTTCTGCTGTGTATTACAGCAGCTATTTTCAACACACAGGATTTAGCTCTATCAAAGTCCATTTTGGCTTTTGGGTTCTGACATTTTCCAGCTCTGATGGCCATTCATGGCTTTGAATTTACTAGATAAAAATGAAGCCAAATTCACGTCATTTTCTTCAAGTATTGAAAAAAAAAAAAAAAGGTAAAAGAAAAAGCCACCTTTGAAATGCATTCCCTTTTATCGCCAAATGACTTTTCATACATATTTGATCATCAGCTACATTTACTGCTTTCCTTTTTGGCTAATTAGACATGTATAGCTATTATTACTGCCAATATAATGAATGAAAACTACCATTGTTATTCTCTTTCTCCAGGCAATATCTTTTTTTTTTTAAAGCCTGTTTTCTGTAGCACTATACCACTTTCATCTTTTTTCCAACATTATTTATTATTTTCTAATATTGCTTTAATCATCGCCACCACCATCATCTACCACATTGCTACAGAGTTTCTATGCTTTAAGATCTGTGGCAAACAAAGATTGCGTATATCTTATTTCTAAGCTATGTACCAAATCTATAAAGTAGGAAGTAACAGTTCTGAACTCCACTTTATGGTTGAGAAACCAAGACCCGGTGTTGTCACATGAACTGCCTGAAGCTTTACAGCTTGTACTTCCGCTCCGTTTCACTGGTTGTTCCTGGCCCACAAACAAGTCCACCAGTACCAGACTTTGTGGTCCAGAATTTTGTTTCCATATACAATGTTACCTCATTTTTTAAACTATGATTTCTGGGAGATAAATATGTTAGTCAGATCATAGTACAGTTTTGGGAAATAATTAGGCTGATCAATTATTTTGTAATATACTATTTTAATATTCTTAACCAATTTTCTGTTTGTCTTTTGATTTTTAGATAAGACTTGTCTAATGCTACATAGTGAAGCAATTCTTTTGAGTTGGTTTCCTACTATTGCTGTAATAATTTCTTTTTTTTTTTTTTGGAAGAACTGGGGATTGAACTCAGACCCTTGCCCTTGCCAGGCAAGCATTTATTCTACTGAGCTATCTCCCCAGCCCAATTGCTGTAATAACTTTGTGGTTTAAAATGACACGAATTCTTTTCGAAGTGCTTCTTTTTTAATGGATGGCTCAGTCTGCCCTGGGAGTGGGGCTGGCGTAGCATGTGGTGCCAGGGATTGAACCACAGTCTCCGTGGTTGCCTAAGCTTTCCTAAGCAGGCACTATAGACTGCTGAACCATCTTGCTGATCCCTTTTTGAAGTTCTGAATGTCAAAAGTTTAAGGCTAAAATGAAGTTGCCAGCTGATTCCTGCTGTGGCATTCCCAGGGAGAATCCCTTCCCCTGACTCTTCCAGCTTTTAGCTGAGGGGCACATCTTATGGCTGAGCATAGCCTCATTATGTTGGCCTCTATTTTTATTGTCAGGTTCTCATTTCTCACTCTGCTCCTAGTGCTCATCTTGGCAAAGACTTTTGTGATTATATCAGCCTCACATAGATAATCCAAGATGTTCTTCCTTATTAAGATCCTTAACTAAGCGTCGTTCAAAACTTTCTTTTGCCACATAAGGTGATTTGTTCATAGGTGCTAGGGATTACAACATGAACTCTGCATGGAGAAGGCCTTATTCTTTCTATTACTTCATTGCTTATCAGAGGCTATGGAACAGCAATTCACACAACGAACTGGGGAGGGCTCTGGGGAAATTGCAAATAGTACTATGTCTTTTTTTTTTGTACAGGGTCTCACTACTGACTCATAGTGATCCTTCTGCTTGTACCTCCCAAGTGCTGGGATTACAGGCGTGTGCCACCATGCCCAGACTGCATCGCTGGCTTAGCGCGCTCGAGAGAGGGGCCGGTGTGGCAGGTGGGAGTACTATGTCTTAAGGAAAAGAACATAGCTAGACTATTTATGTTCCTGTGTAAGCCACACCCAACTAGGAGATAGAGACATTAAACAATAATTTCATGATGATTTAATACAACTGCCATAAGTGCTAGAAAGCAGGAGCTGGAAGGATGGAGAGAAAACCTGGAGGACCTGGCATAACTCAGGGAATCTGAGAATGCTTCTTAGAGGAATGGTGTGGAAGCTGAGCATTGTGGGAAAATAAAGAGAATGACCAAGAGTAACACAGGGAAGCCAGTGATTAAAGCTCTAAAGTTCAGCTGATCTTCCAGAACTGCTGAAATTCTTTTTGAGCTAAGGGGAAATAAAAGTATGTTGTCAAGACAGAGATACTTGTGATGTTCTGAACTTCTTAAAAGCAGGCAAGATACATTTTTTAAAAGTACCTTAAATATCATTTAAGCACCTTCTTTGGAATTATTTGATTTCCTTTACTTATAAGAAGTCAAGCGTGACTTAACATTGGCATTATTATTGCCATCCTTGGAGAAGCGTACATAGACACTAGTTAATGTTCTCCAAATAAGTCTTTAAGCATGCTCAGATAGATAAATTCTCTAAGGCACAGATATGAACTTTAGCAAAAACAGCTTGGAATCCCTGGTGAGTTAATTTAATCTGCTTGGACAAAATATTGAAGAACAGACTTTTAGTCTCAACAGAAGGTTCTAATGTTCTCCTTGGATCTGTTAGGGTTTAAAACCTTCAAAATTTCAGGGAGTGATTTAATTCAGTGTCTGTAGTATTCCGAGGTTTTCAGTTTCTGGGATCATTTATAGCACAGTGATCGTCAGCATGCCCCATGGAAGCATAATACGCAAGAGGTAGATGGACTCTAATTTTCTAATTTTTTTTAATGTATTTGGTACAGGGTCTCACTATGCAGCTTGAACTCTTAGTGATCCTCCTGGTTTTCACCCTCCCCAGTGCTGGGATTATAGGTGTGCACCATCATGCCCAGTCTTGGTGGTAGCTTAGCGTGCTTGGGTGTGGGGCTGGCACAGCATGTCTGTCAGAGATTGAACCCAGTGCCCGTGCTTGCCTAAGCAGGCACTTAGTCCACTGAGCTATCTCACCAGAAGATGGACTCTAGCTTTAATTTTATTTTTCTTAGTCATGAGAAAATGTGAGCATTAACTTTCCCTTTAAATTTTTGGTTCTTTGATATCTTTTTTTTTTTTCTTCTGTAAATCATTTGTGATTTTTCCTCCTAGTAGTTCTTTGAATCATAGAAAATTGTTTTGTGTGAGCATACTGCAAAAAAAATTTTCTTGTTTGCATTTGTCTTTTCATGTATGGAACATATTTTTAATAGTTAGCTCCATTAATATTTGCCTTTGTATCTTTTTGGCCATAAATCATAAATAAACTTGCTCAGATTTATCTTTGTTTATGGTTCTGTTCTTTCTCACTCAACCTTTAGTTCATGTGGGATTTATTTTTCTCTAAGGAATAAAAATCTAGCTTAACCTCCTCACTATGTCTGGTTCTTAGTTCTGTGCACTTATTGACTAATCCAGTGCTTTATCACTGATTTGAAATGCTATTTTAATTTTAAAAAGACAAAAATCTCCAAGGCCTTTGTGTCTATTTCTAGATTGCATATTCTGTTCCATTTTATGCTGATTTTCTGCCTTGGAGCGGCTTTCCTCCTTTGTCATTTATTTCATTGTTCATAATTTCCTCGGGTATTTAAAGAGGAGCTTGAAAAGCATTGTCAATTAAACAGCTCCACAACCAACAATTTGCTCAAATTTTTCTTATCTGTGAAATTAAGATGAAAGAATAACCTTGCAGTTGCATGGAAGGGCTTTAGATGATGTACACATGCCAAGTACTTTGCCCCATTCCATGGCAGGTGTCATTGTCCTTTATTTCTCAGCCCCTAATGTGTATGTATCACACAATAATAGTTTGGCAAGTGTATATCACAAGAAGAGAAAGACTATTCGTGTCTTAAAAGCCTGTCAACTTCACCCAAGGTCCTTTTGACTAGTACCATTTCTGGTCTCAGTGATCAATGATACATTTATTTTTGAGGCATAGCCATGAGGTGAGTTATACAGGGTAATTTTGGAAAACTTTATGAGTGCTTCCTGCATATTAAGTTAGCAAATAATGTTCCAAACTTGTAGGTTACTGTTTCCTGAATGTATGTTCCCTTAAGAAATAACATTTGAGGTTCTGATGGCTTATCCAGTCATTCTCAAAACCAGACATCACTCAGGAAGGAAATTTTTGAAACTCAAAGCACTGATTACCACATAAAGAGTTTCTTTCTTATGCCCTAATTGATATTCTACAAATTGTGATTGTCTGAGCAAGTGCCACACTCATGCTAATCACTGTAAAGGTGGAGGACAAGAGCAGTCAAATGGCACTGAGAAGCTCAATTATTCTGTCTAGGTTCGGAGCTACCATTTGGCTGGAATTGTGCATTGCAGAAACCACAGAGGCCCCCACAAAACCGATGACGTTGACAGAGAAAGTAATTTCCTTTCTTTGATAGAGAGATTTCGTTAAACTGAGAGCATTTAATTCATTTTTATTTCCCGTGCACCTGTCACAAAACAAGATTTAAGTCATAATTTCAGCACTGAGAGGAAAAATGTGGACTATAGAGAATTGAGTCTTGGAAAACAGATATGCATTAAAGAAACTGACCCAAATACATGCATTCACACATGCAGCTCCACACACACCCACATGCATGTGCACACACACATGCGCATGAGATGTACATGTGCATGGAACAAAGTGGAGCTCAGGAACAGGAGATGAGCTTCCTTGATTAAGAACAAGGAAGCATGGATGTAGTGGTACATTCCTATAATCCCAGAGCTCAAGAGGCTGAGACAGGAGGACAGCAGTAAGTTCAAGGCCTGCTGGGGCTACATAGTGAGTTCAGAGCCAGCCCAAACTACACAGGGAGACCCTGTCTTGGAAAACAAACAAACAAAAACAAAACAAAACAAAAAAGAAAAAGAAAGAATTGCTGTTACTACAGAGCATTTGGTTTTAAATAGAGAAGACCTGGACTCAAGTCTAGACTGTAATCCTAGACTGCAATTCTCTTTCTGGCTCCATACTGTTTTTATTTTTTTGATTTACTTCTTCAATCACCATTGAGCAAACACTAATTAATTTAAGAACTCTGATTGGCTCTGAAAAGTGCTCCCTAAACGCTCCCCTTCAAATGCAGGGCTCCAAGTATACCATATGCTGTTGAAATGGGGAATAACTAGGGGGTACATTTCCTGGGGGTGGCTGTAGCCTCTATCAGGAGAGAGGCCTGGAGGACAGAGTGATGCCCATGGTGAGCATCCAGAAAAGCCAAGGGGGAGGGGACTGAGTCTAAGTAAACTTATCAAAACATCTCCAGGCTCAGAATGAGTCTGTGGAGAAGATAAGGAAGAAGCGCCTAGGGCGCAGAGACCAGCAAGTGTGGGAAAGCAACGGAGAGAGGTGAGTGGAACCTGAACTCAAGCCTGGGCATTGGACTCCTGGCCTCTGCACATTACGTCAGCACTGACTGCATTTATCAGGACTTACAGGGCACACACAGAGCAGCCTTACCTTAGAGCCAGAAAGAAAGAACAGCAGCTTAGGTTTTAGTTTTACTGAAATATACTGAGAATCATAATGTCCAAGAGTCTTGCACAAATATCTCAACCTCCTCACTACTAATTGCATCACATAGCCACCTACCCACTCAGTCATGCCTCAAGGACTCTTCTTGAACACTTACCCTGTGCCACCCCCACAACCAGGTACCCTGAGCAAACTCTCGCTTTTCACCATTACAAGTCTGCAAGACAGAAAGATTCTCCTGTTTTGTAAGGAGTCTGCAAATATTCGGAGAACTAAAGACTTCCCTAAAGTCCAGAGTGCCCACAGAATAATTGTTTTCCTTTCTCCAGCTAGCAAATATTTATGGACAATGAATTATGCAGACCAGTAGTCAAGCAAGTGTGGCAGAAAGAGCCATGCAAATAACAATGCTGGTAGGGAGGTGGGCGTGTAAACAAATGATGTGGAAGGGAGTGTTAGCTGTAGTCAGGATGTTTCAGTAAGACAGCTACAGACTTTGGCTAAGACCTTATGCTTCAATTGTAAAATACATCTGACAACACCTAAAAAGTACAGTTCAATGCTGTGATAATGGAAAAACAGTGGAGAGTGTGGTATAAACTTACATCTATGCACATGAGGCCTAAATATAAGCAACTATTGTATGTGTATATGTAGGACATACATACACATACTTTACTCCGCTCTCTACCAAGGCAGCTAGAAGTGAAGACATCCCCATTGGGGAATCTTGTTTGTGCCCAGGTCTTGCTTCTAAATATCCTTATGTAAGAGAGAGAATTGGGGCTGCTTGGGAGAAATGGCTGATGCTTAAGTTGGGACAGAAAAACAGCAATAACAACAACACCATGAGGTGAGGATGTGTCATGTGTCAATAACAAAAAGTAAGGAAGTACTTTAAAGGAAAGTACTTTAATGGAAGGCACAGAGGAGCCAACCCAAAGAGCTCCCCATGGTAGCAAATCTGTAAAAGTTTGAGCAACAGAACAAATAATTTACATTACAGCTCATAATGTATGGTGCATATGCATGAGCTCACATGGTAGACAAAGGATGCCATTTCTTTATGAAGAATTCCCAATAGTACACACAGATGTTCTTCCCTTCAGGAGGTGGGGCTTGATCTTCCTTTGCTACCTTAGGAAAGGCTGAATTTAGAGACTCACTTTCAGAGAGCAGAATGACGACAAGGGGGTGCATAGTGACTTCACATGGGAAGCGGGCAAGCACTGCCTCACCCAACTGGTGAGTCTGATCTCCCAGTGGTGTCCTGTGGTATTGTGTAATCCTCATGGGATATGGTGAGAACACTGCCATCTAGAATGTTCTTTTCAAAGCCCATAAACCATAGCTACTCCAAATTAAAAAAAAAAAAATCCAAACTTGAGGACTATTTCACAAATCTACTGAAATCGGTGTTTCTCTCTACTAGGAAGGAGACAAAAACAAGGAAAGACTGAAAACTTCATAGACCAGAGGTCACTCGGGACACATGGGACTGAAACGTTATGTGTGTGGCCACTCCTTCCTTTTGCTCTTGCTGTTTTGGTGTTTTCCACCACCATAAACTGTTGCCCTCTACCGTGTGCTACTCTGCCTCAGAGCCAGCTGAGTATGGCCTGAAACCTCCACTGACTGTGAGCTACATAAACCTTTCTTTAAAAAAGGGGGGCATGTACGCCCTAGAGTGGACCCTTGAATGGGAAGAGGACATTAGCATTGAAATCCTTAGTCTGGAATTTAACTACTAGTCATGTATACAAAATTGTAATTCTGATTTCTGTAGTTTTGACTGAGCAATGCTGAGATGTAATCATAAGTAAAATTGAAGCTCAGGGGGTGGGAGTGTATGCTCTGCTTCATCCTTGCAGATTTTTGTAAATTTGCAATTACTGCAGGATAAAAACTTTATTAAGAAAATCAGAGTTTGGGGAAGATGAGATGACATATCTTAAAGTATGTTAAGAGCTCACGGGGTTAAGCGGTGCATGGAGAACAGAAGAGCAAAGGTAGGTCTTTTGAAAGAAATTTAGCGATGGGCGAATTTTAGAAAATGTTGGACTTCCTGTTCTCTGACTTAAAAAACAAAAAACAAAAAACAACAACAACAATAAAAAAAAACCTTGCTACCTGACACCTGCATTGAGAGAGATGCCAGATATTTTACTTGCCTGATGTTTAAAATATAAAAGCAAATTCCTCAGGTCAGCTTGTTTATTTTCCAGTCAAACAAGAGTTCGTCCCATGCTGCTTTCTCACAACACAAACGCAGACTTGTTCTTCTCAAACCCATTGATGCCAGCTTCCTGGGGGTTTGGGAGCGCGGGCTCTTGTGTGCACAAGTGCTCCCATACGCTCAGCACAGAGACTCCAGGTTCCTGTGAAAGCTGGGTGCACCATGAGGAAACCTGCTTCAAAGTCTGGTTGTTGACGTAGGACGGTAGTCCTACCTCCCAGCCGTGTAAGTGGGCTGGAGGCCCCAGGGAAACGAGGCAAACCTCTCTCCACACACAGCCTACGTTCTGAAAAGTTCTGAAAGTAATTTTCTTCTAATTCGGATCAGAGGGTTGTGAAGTCGGTCCCGAGTGTGCCTCTGAGATGCTCTTAAATAAAGCACCCCCCCCACCCCCCGGCAAGCCCTAGGTAAGACGTAGCTTGTTCTGAGCTACAAGCTCTGTCTAGGGATCTCAGGGCTGGGGGCTGGGGAGGATGTAACAGAAAGGCCAGAGGCCCCAGTGTGTCTTTGCTCTGCCAGGGTTCCTACCTTGTGGCACTTGGATTTGAAAATGAGGGGTGTGGGTGGGCCGCGACCCGGCAAGATGCTGCGGAATCTGCTGGCTCTCCGCCAGCTTTCTCAGAGGACCATCAGCACTGCTTCACGCAGGCATTTTGAAAATAAAGTTCCACAGAAACAAAAGCTTTTTCAGGAGGACAATGACATTCCAGTGCATCTAAAGGGTGGAGTAGCTGATGCCCTCTTGTATAGAGCCACTATGATTCTTACAGTGGGTGGAACGGTGTATGCCATATACCAGCTGGCTATGGCATCATTTCCCAAGAAGCCAGAATGACTTCAGTCAAATCAGTAATCACGTGGCTCAGCTCCAGTTGTCTCTGTGGACCAGTGATATGACAAATAACTGAGCTTTTCTTTGGGGATCAATATTTATTGACTACACCAATAAAGAGTAGTCTTTACCAATTTTTTTTGTTGTTTTTTTTCTCATTTGATCACTTTAGGATGTTACAGCAGTAAACCAGCTTTTGGTCAGCACTTTTAAGTGGTTTATGTTGCATAAGTCAATTTTAAGAACAAGTAGCTCATATAGTGTTGCTCAGTTTTCTTTTCTCAAGACCAAGAGATACAGGGAGAGGGCAAGAGAGGAGGGAACTAAAAAGAATTAAGATATGTTATGTACATGTACCAACTCTCCATGGTGAATGTTTATAAACATACACTAATAAAAATTTAAAAATAGAAAAAAAAAAAAAAAAGAAAAAAAAGAAAATGAGGGGTGTGAAGAGCTGTGGGGCACACACGGCTCAGCGTGGTTTCTGATTTGTGTGCTGCGTTGCCAGGGGCGTGCTTTTGCACACCTAGGCACACAGTCCACCGTTTTGTGTTCAAATGAGAGGGGAATGGGAAAAGCAATCTAGGTGTAATTAGCCCCCCAAAGTCCAAGTACCTAATGTAAAGCCCTCTGGGTGCTCCTTGCAGTGGTGGTCTGAAGAGGTCTTCCCCATCCCCCATCTCCCTCTCTTCTCCTCCTCCTCCTTTTACCTTACAAGCACATCTACATAATTTTAAGATCCGAGCCTTTCTGCATCTCACTTTCCTCATCTATTTAATGTGGACCACACCACCTACTTCATAAAAATGGATTCATCAATGCAAACCATTCAGAACAGCATTAGCACAGTGTAAGCACCAGGAAAGTTGTGTTGTGCCCATCTCTGGGAGAGTTAGGAATTATTTCACGGAGGTGCTGACAGTTGAGATGAGTTTGTAAATGCATTTACTACACGGCATCCACCAGACACCATCGCTCGGCCCAGGCTGCTGTAATCTGCTCAGAGCATTCACATCAACCAGCCTGTGCTGGGGTAAAACCATCGAACACACAGGCTGTTTCCTAACACAGTTGAGTGTCTCATGTACACACACAGATGGGTGTTTGTGGATGGGAGGGGATGTGCAAACACAGTCTCTCCAAAACACCAGCAACGCGGCACACTGTAGAGTACTGCTTATTTCTCCCGGTGGTTGGAGGACTGGCTGGGAGCTTACTGCAGCTTCCCAAGATCTCACAGAAGGAGGGGACCACATGTGGGCAGTTATGGAAAAGATCAAACTCAGAAAGCGATGTCTGCAGGCTACATGTCACTGCTGTGCCAGCGAGGGACCTGCTGCACTAGCTAAGTCTGCCTCTGTGAAGTTTGACAACAGAGTTACTTTTGTAAATGAAGTAATCTGTGATACGATTTTAGAATGGTGGCCACTTTGTGGGTATTGATGTGGAAGGGCCATAGGGAAGTCTTTTGGTGGCCTGGAAATCATCTACATCTGTAACTTTAGTAGGCAGATAATATGTACATTATAGGAGGGCTTTGTATGCCAGGTGAATAAGGAAAGGTTTACTCTGCACCATTTAAGAATATATGAGAAATGATAAAAAATGCAGTTAATGTTGGAATAGAGATAAAAATTATTACAGTGAAAGATACATTGCCATTTGTAATGAATTTCTTCTTCTTCTTCTTCTTCTTCTTCTTCTTCTTCTTCTTCTTCTTCTTCTTCTTCTTCTTCTTCTTCTTCTTCTTCTTCTTCTTCTTCTTCTTCTTCTTCTTCTTCTATTATGGCTGGCTCAGCCTGCCCTGGGGGCAGGGCTGGTGTAGCTTGTGGTGCCAGGGATTGAACCCTGGTCCCTGAAGTTGCCTAAGCTTTCCTACGCAGGCACTTTAGACTGCTGAACCATTTTGCTGGCCCTGTAGTGGATGTCTAACTGGTGGTCAACTTATTATATCCAGCTGAATTGCGTTAGCATGCTGTTGGGTATGGGAGGCCCACCTGAGGACTGTTGCCAGCAGCACAGAAGGCAGGATGGGAAAAGCTGAGGGAATGCTGTTAGGGAGGCTGTTCTGAGGAGCTGTTGGAAGCTGCTAGTTCTCTTGGGCTGTTCTGCTGGAGCACGTTGTCATGCTGGCTTTCCCAATGAACATCGAAGGAGCTTTGGTCCTCAGCTTGAGCACCACTTCCTGGCTCCAGAAGGGAAGATGGTACATTGCTCAGCCTCATCCAGAAGCTTATCACATTAGCTTTCCTGATGGAAACTTAGCTATCCTCATTGCTGGAGGAGCTTGGGACCTCACTGCTGAGGAGGATAGCTGTGGTACCTGTAGGGGAGCTCTGGTGCTTTTCCTGAGCATTGCTTCGTGGCTCTATTTCATGTCTCTCAGTCTGTTCACACAGACCCTTCATTCTGCTGAGATAGGCTTTCTAGCTTCCACCACTGACCTTTGGACCTTTCCAGGACAGATCCATAAAGCAGACCTGCATGAGATTTTGTTGTGGGCTCTAGGCCTCCAATTGGACTTGTGGAAGGCATTATATGAGCTCTAGGTTTTCATGCGGACTCATGTAGGATATTAGGAACCAGGCCCTCAGCTGGATTCTGTAGTGTTTATGTAGTGTGTGGATAGGTTTCCTGCACTTGTATATCATTCTTTGTGTGATTCATTATAAAATCATATTATAAAATGTGTCCTGTATTATATTGTTTCCTTTGCAAAAAACCCTAAATGAGGATGTCATTCATCCTCTTCAAAACACTTCGCTGACTTCAAACTGACTCATCCCATCCTTCTTGCGACCTTCTGAAGCAGTAATGGAAGTCTTCTTTCCTGAGTGTGTTTATGAGGTGTGGTAAGATAACTATGGTGAGTGCTGCTGCTCACCGCCATCCAGGGGACAGGCAGGCTTGGTAAAACACGATGTTGTGTCCCCATGTGCCTTGTTGCATGCATCTAGTCCCGTGTGACTTCTGGTTCTTTCTCAAAGTCAAAACGACCATAAAGGTAAATGTTTTTAATTGCTTCAGAACATCAAGGCAGCTACACCAGAGCAAATAAAGACACTTGTGAAAGAAGACTTCCAGAAAGTGTGCCTGAAGCAAGTTCAATAGATAGATAGACAGATAGATAGATAGATAGGTTTTTTTTTTTTTTTTTTTTTGATGGTTTAGATGTTCCCCCAAAGCCTCTATGCTCCTAGCTGAGGCTTTGGGGCAGTGACTGGATCATGGGGTCATGATACCAATTAGTGGATTAGTCCACTGATAGGTGCATAGCTAAAGGTGGAGCTGAAGCTTGATTGGAAGATATGGGTGCTGGGGGCGTGGCCTGGCGAGGTTGGCCTCCTTCCTACCTTGATCCTTTCCTGCTTCCTGTACCCTGCCATGGACTGTTTCCCCTCTGCCAGGCCCCTCTGTCATGCCACCCTCCCTGGAACCAGCCAACTGTGAACTGGAACCTCTATAAAGCATGAACTAAAACAAATGTCTCTTCTTTTGAGTTGTTGATGTCGGGCTTTGTAGCTCAGTAGAGAAAGTGATTAAGACATATTTAAACACATGCATCTGTTTTCTCTCTCTCTTTGAGAAAGCAGGGGAAGTCGCAACTGCTCAGGCAGCCTATGCAAAATTAAATTAGCACTTAGTCAATGACCTCAGAAACATGAGATACAGAGAGTCTGGGCATTTGCCTCCTTTCTGCTCAAGGAAATACATTTATGATATTTAATAATCAGTCCTAATAGTGTATACTGGTTAGGCCCCTCATTCTGCAACTGACTTTATTTTAGCATGAATAAAAAGCAAACTATTCTAGTACAGAACTATTGTGTTTTGTACAGAAAAACCACAGTTCTGGGAAAGGAGGTACAGTGAGGATATTTTTTTCTCACAGGAAGCTACTGAAAATCAGTAGATGGGATTTAATATTATATTCTGATCTCGTGTTCAGGGAGGAAGCTGTGTCAACAATCACAGCCTTGTCTCCAACTGCAATCCAATTAAAAGTAACCCGAAGTGCTATAATGCACACTGGGTATTCTGAACCTTGAATAATAATGACATTGATAATAACCTGATGAGCTATCATTTTTATTAACACTTTTTAGGCAGCAGGCATTGTGCTAAGCGTTTTGTATATATTAGGCTCTTTGTGTTCCATGCATGACAAAGCCATCAGGCATTCTACAGCTCAGGACAATAAAGCTGAGACTAGGGTGACCAACTGCTCAGGTTTTCCCAGGATATGGGACTTTTTAGCTCTTTTATCTCTTCCCCTGTCTCCCCCCACCTCCCATCCTCTTTCTCACCCTCTCCTCCCAGGCAACCTTGGATGGGTTGGTCACCCAACAGGAAGGATTTGCTTTTTAAGTGGTAAAAAGTGTTTAAACCTCTTAATTCCCAGGCTGATCAGCCCTCTGTCCTACCAGCCCAGCTCAAGATCACTGTCCACAGCAAGTGGACAGCACGTGTGTTCTTTGGAGCATGGGAAGAGGAATCTAGATAAAATTATTTCATATGGAGCAATGAAAAATGTCACCTTGCTTCTCCTGCTTTGAAACGCCTGAGTAAGTTAAGCTGGGCCTGCATGTGCCATTGCATGTTACCGGAAACGCACCAGGAGTGGGGCCCACTCACCTTGGGAAAAGGGTAGAGATGGCACCATGGTTGGCCAGGATCCTGCCTGCAGAACTCCAGCGTGTGACACACCGTATCAACATTCATGTCTGCATCAAGTCTGCAGGGAAATGGGACAAAGCCAAGGCTGAGATCTCACAGGCATGACAAGTAGAAGTTGTTTTAAAGGACAGCACATCCCAGAAGAGATTATAATACCCTCAACTCATCACAGTCAGGCCTTGGAGCCCCATCCAGAGTAGTGGCTGGATTGTAATGATTTCCTGCCACGCCGCTGTCTCCTGTAGTTAGAGTAAGGTCCTGGCGGAGCAGATGGAGGCATGCCCAGCTCTCAGGAGAGTTCACCTCCCACGTGAACACTGGATGATCTTCAGAAGCCACAAGTACAATTGGAAAAGGAAAAATGGGCAGGGGTGTAATTTGGTAGGAACAATATTTTCTTGTTTTCTGGGTCTTATAGCAAAATATCATTTGTGATATATTTTAGATGCCTAAAATTATTTTGTTAGGTGTAATCCACAATGTATCTTTTACTTTGAAGCAAATACATTTTTTATCCTTAAGGAAGATAATATAATATTGTCAACTTGTCTTTTTCCTTGGGAATAGTATTTTCATTATGGTATGTTGTTAGACTTTTTCTATTTCATGGTTAGTTTTTGTTAATCTCTCATTGTGCCTAAGTTATTAATTGAATTTATAAATCACAAGAATGATTGCACTCTTCTAATATTTTATTTTCTGTCCAGATTTGAAAGAGCTAAAGCACAGCTTTTTCTTTGATACCAGCTAGAAACTCTGCTTACGTAGTAAAACACCCATAAAGTATTGTTTCTAGTAAGGAACACATTATGTATTATTTGTAAATTTTCCAAGCACATTACTGAGTCAGACTAAAACCAAACCAAACCAACATAAAGAAAACAGAACAAAACAAAAACAATTCCAATAACCCAGATTAGTAATACGCAAAGGTAACTGTTTTTGTTATGTGGATGAGGAGTGTGGAATCTTAAGAATACTTTTGAGCTTTCTTAGGCTCACAGATCTGCCAGCCGTTCCTCCTTGCCCATAGCATCAGGGTGAGCTCCTCATAAATACCCTCGTGTACTAGGTTCCCTGTGGGGGATATTTTTCAAGATTTTTTGTGGATGTTTGAAACCACAGCCAATACCAGTCCTAAACCATGCTTTTTCTGGCACAGCCATATGTATCATGAAATTCAATTTATAAATTAGGCACAATGAGAGATTAACAAAAACTAACCATGAAACAGAAAAAAGCTTAACGATATACCATAATGAAAGTTATTTAAAACTTATGAACTGTCTATTCCTGGAATTTTCCACTTATTGTTTCTGGACTACAATTAAGTATGGATAATTCAAATCAAATAAGGAGGCGTTTAGTTTCTGTAACACCTGGGTAGTTAATTTGCCCTCATCAGGCCATTCTTTCAAACAAGACCCTTCAGATTTTTTTTCCATATTGAAGCTGGGAATTCATATCAACAAAAGTTTTATTTTCCTCTGGGCTCACTAATAAGACTTCTGTCTTATTCTTAGAATAGCAGGAGTTGTGGTTAGTGCAGGCACTTTCTGCCATGTGGACTGAGTATCTGGGAGCCCACCTGCAGGCCAGGTGTCTTCAGGAAGCTGGGCTGGAGAATTATATGGAGAAGTTCCGCCCATTCTCTTTTCAGTCTCTTTTGGGGGGCCTGGATCTCCCTGCCCTTTAGTTCCATGTCATGTGTGCTTTGAGTCCCTTGTGTCTCTCCTCACTCTACCCTTAAGCCACTGTCTCTGTCACTACCACAGTTATTATCCCCTCTCTTCTTTTCTCCTGACTTTCTGCCTCCTGCACAAAGCTCAGTTGTTGCCGTTTCTGGCCACGGAAGACAGTCACAGCCACACATGGGCCAGGCCTTGAGAGCCCTCAAGGGGCTGGTTAGCACTAGAGTACATGGCCACCAGTGAGCTAGGGCCTGGGTCCAAGTCAGTGGGTCTGTTTTCTGCTCCATGCCTATCTCTGGTTGATCACCACTCCAAAGGAATTTTATACTCTGACATGAGGATGAACAAATGAGATTTAGAAAGCCAAGACAAAAAGCCTCTGGAAGACTGAGGAAGGAAGACTGTAAGTTAGAACTTAGACTGGACAATTAATTAGGCCCTGTCTCAAAACTTTTAAAACGGGTTGGGGTTGTTGCTCAGTGCAAAGGCCTTTGGTTCAAACAAGATGCTTTAGTTTTTACTAGGTGAGTAAAAAGAAATTTAATGGTCGCTGAACACCAAATAACTTTTAAAATTTTAGTAATTTTATCTTTTTGGACTGCCACCCTTCCAAACGCTGGAAGAGACCTTGACAGCTTATTTCTATTACGTACTTCTGTGAATAGAACTATGTTGGGTTAATGCAAATGAAGCTCAACAAATCCCATCTGGGAAAGCAGCTCACATAAGAAGTTGTCTAGGGCCCAGGAGATAGCTCAGTAGAATAAGCGCTTGCTTGGCAAGCACAAGGTCCTGAGTTCAATCCCTGGTACTACCCACGCAAAAGTTGTATAATATGAGGGTCGCTACCAGGTGAGAATAAAGGCTGGGTTCCTGGGCTCTCGGACTTCATTCCCACTGAGTGAGATGAACAATGTGGCTGTCAAGATGGTTTATCATCTGTCTGTACATTGCTGAGCTAAGAAGGCAAAGCAGTCCTATGAGTATCACCTGCTTAGATGCAGGGCCCCTTCATGGGTGTTCAGAGAGTGGAAATTACCTCAAAGAGTAAAGAGGCCAAGTCCTGTGAGTCGTGAGACAAGCTATGACTTACAGCTAATGACTATTACCAAACTAATGTCTACCAGGGGTCAGCAAATCAGGAGAAGGTGGCTGTCTCCACTCACCTGTTCTCAACTTAATGGTTCATTTATTTAACTAGTGACTGCTGTCTTTATGGGGTCTGATACTCAGGGGACTCAGGAGAGTGATAAATAAAGCCTTGCTTAATCTTTGTTTTTAATGTAGTGCCACTATCCCATCTGTGACAGTCCTGGACCATGGGGCCAGCTCATCACATGGTATCCGAGATCTGCTGTCCTTTAACCCCAAATAACACCATTTGAAGTGAGGGAGCTTGAACACAGGAGGCGATGTGGGGACCTCCAGTCGGGGAGTAATCGAGGCTGGAACAGTGGAGAGGAACTGCACACAGCATGTCCCAGTAGGATCCTCTAAGATAACACTTCACTCATCAAAAGATTTATGGGGAGGCATACTCCTCTTACAAGAGAGAAGATACTCAGCCTTGTACATCTACACAAGCTCATGACCATATTCATGTGCTAGATGCATAAGAAGCGACAAGGCAGCACATGTGTTCTTGTCCCACCCCTGGGCTACACATAGTCTGGCCTAGGCTGCACATAATCTGTTTATTTTTATTATTTAAAATTTCTTTTCCTGTATTTAGGACAGGGTGTACAGGGTCTCACTTCACAGACTGAACTCATGGTGATTCTCCCATTTGCAGCCTCCCAAGCACTGGGAGGCACTAGGCATGCGCCACTATGCCCATTCTCAATCCCTGTCTCAGTGCGCCCAGTGGCAGGCCCAGTACAGCTCACCCGGAATTGAACCCTGGCTGCTAAGCTCTGCCTAAGCAGGCACTTTAGTCTGCTGTACTACCTGGCCAGCTGAAGCCTGCGCATAATTTGTGATCTCTCCAGGATATACTCAAAGTCAGCAGAGTCATTGTCATCTAGCTGTGGAGCTCCTTGCAACACCCAATGGGTCAATGTCTGTTTGGGTTGACTCAGAAGGCAGAAGATTGCTAACTCCCAGGAGCAGAAATGTCTCAAAGATGAGACGTTTACCGACTTGATCAGAGATAGGCCTTACTGGGAAAACAAGATCAGTCAGATGAAATTCAATTCTTTGACCAAACTGTCACCAGGCCTTGCAACCTGCCTTGCTAACCTAACTCTGCAGAAGTCTAAGCCTTTGTTGTTCCTCAATAAATCTGGGAGTTTGAGTCAGTTTGGGGCTGCATTTCAGTGGGGTCCCCTAACCCCCTCAAATAAATTCTACTTTTTATGTTATTTGTCTACTAGGTTTTGCTGGCACGAACTCCACACCTAACACTGTTCTTTTTTTTTTTTTTCTCAGAGCCTCAAATATGACAAAAATGGTGACTTCTGAAAAGATCTTTGGAAAGGTTATTTGGTTCACAGCAAAAACAAACAAACAAAAAACAGAAGTAGAGAAAACTGTAGAGATTTTGCTCGACTGTCACAGGGGCACAGCCTCACTCTATCACTATCCCCAGTAGGACATATGTCAGAAACGGGACTCTACATTTACATTATCATCCAAAGTCCATAGTTTACACCAAGGTTCACTCTTGGTATTATCTATTTTTGGGGGTTGGACAAATGTGTCATGGTATACATTCACCTGAATATCCCCAAGTGGAGCATTTTCATTGTCTGAAAGATCTTCTGAGTTATGCCTGTTTGTCTTTCCTTTTCTTCTAACCTCTGGTAATGACTGATCTTTTTATTATGACTTTCTGTTCTGACTCCCTGGGCTCTCAGTGGTCCCAAGGGAAAATGGCAATGAGCATGAGGAAAAGATAGACAAGACACAAGAGCTGGGGCCAGGTGCAGGTCCTATCTCTGCTGAGGGAGGAGGGGAGCTTGTCCAAGAATTGTAGAGCCTTCATGTAGAACCTCAAGAGGTTGGCATTAGTCTCAGCCTCTCTTCCTAGTAATTAGTTAACAAGCTGCAACAGCTTGTTTACACGGCTGGCGGCATATCCAAGGTTCTCAGGGCAGCTTTATGTTGCACACATGATTAGCTTCCAGCTTCAGCTGCTCTCAGCAATTTTGCCTTTTCCAGAATATCGTATCATTGAAACAATACAGTTTGAGGAATTTTAACTCTAGCATCTTTGACTTAGTAATATGCATTTAATCTTCCTTTTTGTCTTTCTAAGACTTGAAAGCTTAATGTTCATTGCTGAGGACATTCCATTGCATAGTTGTGCCACAGTGTGACCGTTAATTGAGATGTACTCCTGTGACTGGATTAAGAGATTAGGGAAGTACATCTAGGAGATCAGGAAACACATTTGCCGGTATGTCTGTGGGTGTTTCACAGCTGACTGGCACGTAGGCTAGCAAAATGAGGAGGGAAAACCCATCTCAACTCTGGGTGGCACCATCCAATAAGCTTGTAGTCTAGATAGAGGAAAAATTAGAAAAATGAGAAGTTTATGTTTATTTGGAAGAACTCCATTCTTTTTGAGGGGCTGCATCTTTTCCTCTTCCTCCTCCTCCCCTCCCCTCCCCCTCCTTCTCCTCTTCCTTCTCTTTCTACTTCTCCTTCCTCTTCCTCTTCTCCTCCTCTTCCTCCTCCTCCTCCTCCTCCTCTTCCTCTTCCTCTTCCTCTTCCTCTTCCTCTTCCTCTTCCTCTTCCTCTTCCTCTTCTTCTTCTTCTTCTTCTTCTTCTTCTTCTTCTTCTTCTTCTTCTTCTTCTTCTTCTGTCTGAGACTGCACCCTTAGTCTCTCTTCTTCTGCAGCTTCCTGCCTCTTGAGATGAACAGCTACTGGATCTTCCAGCTCTCCAGAGCACAAACGGCCACTGTGGACTCTCTTGATTCTGTAGGTCAATCCATAATAATTTATGTCTATATCTACATCAATATCTATATATTTTTTCCTACTGATTCTGATAACTCTAACCAATACAAACAGATTTAGAAATCCTACTGACTGTTTCCAGTGTTTGATGATTATGAAAATTGTTATAAACATCTGCATATCTATGTGCAAGTATTTATGAAGATATAAAAATTTACCACTCAAGTGGGTAGATATTTAGTAGTGTAATTGCTGGGTCATGTGGAAAAGCTATAGACCTGAAAGAAACAATCATTGTTTTAGGATTTGTGAATTCAGTCATCATGTCATGAACAACGGTTGTTTTAATATGCAGTCTTATAATAGGATCCAATATTGAGAATCTATACGTGTATTATGTATTTGTTTATCTTTTTGGTGAAATATGTGTTAAGGTCTTTGAATAATCTTTTAAAAATGTATTGTTGAGTTTTAAGATTTGTGTCAGTTTTCTGTCATTGTAACACAAAACTTGAGATTATCAACTTAAGTGGAGGAAAGGTTTATTTTGTCTCATGATTTCAGAGATGAGACATGTTGATCCACTGTGGCTTGGTCTTGCTGCATTGGACCTGTGCAATTACACATGCCAGAGGAGGCCTGCTTACCTTATGATAACAAGAAAACAAAGAGGGAGATGGGAAATGTTTGTGATCCCAATATTCCCTTCAAGGGCTGTGCCCCCATCAACCTCACTTCCTCCCACTAGGCCACACTTCCCACCAACTACCAATAATGCCACAGGATGAGGAAAAAAATATATATATGTATTTGTTATAGTTCGGACTGATAGTGATCCTCCTGTCTCAGCCTCCTTAGTTCTGGGATTACAAGTGGAAACTACCAGGCCTAGATTTGGTGGCCAGCACAGCATGTAATGTTGGAGTTCAAACCTCAGGTCTTTGTGTTTGCCAGGCAGGTGCTTAGACTGCCAAGCTACCTCTCTGTTACTTTTACTCACTCCTGGGACAAATATCTGGCACTCAAAATGAAGGAAGGAAAGGTTTATTTAGTTCACAGTTTGTGGAGGTTTCAGTTCCTACTCCGCTGGCTCCAAGGCAAACGACACAGTTCTTGGTGGCAGAAAACAATGAAGATCAGAGGGGGAGCAGCAGCTGTGGCATCCAGCAAGCCTCTCTCTTCCAAATTCTGCACTGGCGCTTCACTGTGAGGATTGGAGTGCCTTTGGAGTGGTGTGGCTGCGAGACCAAGGTCCTCCAAAGATAAGAACTTTTAGTTTTGTATGTTAACTTTGCACCCTGCAACTTTGCTGTCATTGCTTATTAGTTCCAAGAAATTTTGTTAGATTTAATTTTTTTTTCTACATAAACATCATGCTATTGGCAAATAAATGCAGCTTTATTTTTTTCTTTCCAAGCATTTTATTTTTATTTCTTGTCTTACTAAATTGGCTATGACATTCCGAATGATATTAAAACTTGGTGAGAAGGTCACTCCTGTCTGGATCTTGATCTTTGCAGGAAAGCTTCTAGTTCTTTGCATTAAGTACCACGTCCACTGAAGATATTTTGTAAATGTCTTCATCAATGTAGGATGTTCATTTCTAGTTTACTTAGAGTTTTATCACAGATAGATGTTGGGTTTTGTCAAATATTTTTCTGTATCTATGAATGTGATTATGCGATTTTTCTTCTTAAGCCTCTTGATATTCTCAATTATATTGATTGGTTTTTGAATGTTAAATCAGGCCTGAATTTCTGGGATAAAACCCACTTGATTGTGGCATCCAATCTTTTATGCATTGTTGGACTCCATTTCCTAAGTTTGCTGGGTATTTTTTTGTGTGTGTATGTTCACGATAATAAAAAATATTCACCAGCTGGGTGTGGTGGTGCATGCCTGTAATCTCAGCACTCGGGAGGCTGAGGCAGGAGGATTGGTGCGAGTTCGAGACCATCCTGGGCTACAAAAGTGAGCTCAAGGCCAGCCTGAACTGCATAACGAGACCCTGCCTCAAAAAAGAAACAAAATATTCACCTGTTCTCTTTTATTTTACCTTTGTTCCCCCTATCATGGGATTGAATCTAGGACCTTCACATTGAGCTAGCTCTTTTAAAATTTCTTACATTTTGAAACAGGGACTTGCTAAATCTTTAAATGATGTAAGCTTCAGCTCTCTTGATTCAGGCCTCCAGAGTACTACAATTACAGAGTGCAGCACTGTACATGGCTTCTCTGTACTTTTCTTATAATTCTTTTGTCTGGTTTTAGAATTAGGATGATGCTGGCTTCATAAGATGAGCTATGAAATGTTCACTTAACCTCTGTCTTTTGAAGGGATGCTAGAGAATTGATATAATTTTTTTTCTTTGAATGTTTGGTAGAAATTACCAGTGAATTCATCTGGACCTAGTGCTTTCTGTTGCACAGTTATAACGCTGATTCCACTTCCATAATAGATGTATTATTTTCTATTTCTTCTTATGTAAGTTTTGGTGACTTATGTCTCCAGAAATTGAACAATACTATATGGGATATTAAATTTGATGGGGATAACAGTTATTCATAGTATTTCTTACCATTTTAACCTCTATGAGATGTGATAGCAGTAGTTTTTGTTCTCTTCTTTTTCTCTTTCTCTGTCTTTCATAATAGGGGATTGCAGACCAATTCATTAAGTTGCATTTCTACCCCTTGAAAAATTGTTTTCACGGCTGCACTAAGTTGCTAAGCTTTCCAGGCTGGGATCAAGTTTGCTATTCTCTTAGCTCAGCTTCCCAGAGTTCTGGGATTGCAGGCACGTGTTGTCACCCCAGCTTCCTCCTGCTTTTCCTAGCTTGGTTAAAGACTTAATTGACTTAAAAAAA
>PVJA010020893.1:0-36342 GCA_004027025.1 Myocastor coypus | reverse complement strand
CTCTCTCTCTCTCTCTCTCTCTCTCTCTCTCTCTCTCTCTCATCTTTTCTTCTCTCATTATTTTCCTTTCTTTCTTTTTTATGAGGGGAGATGTTTTTTAAGACATGGACTTGCTATGCAGTTCAAGCTGAGTTTGAGCTTGCTTTACAACCCAGGCTGATCTCGAACTCTCAAGGATCCTCCTGCCTCAACCTCTGGCATGCTGGGATTACAAGCATATGCCACCAAGCCTGGTCATCTGTTAAATAATTTCTTAAGCTTTAGTGATAGCCACACCTCTATACTAACATAGTTTAAGGATGCTCTATGTCAAGATTTTAATACTAGATGCACAGATGAGAAAATTATATATCTTTATATTTCTAAATTCACAAGTAATCTTTGTTAGATTACACAAATATGATCTACTGACAGGATACTTTCATTCTAAATATAGGCAAATTTTATTTACCTGTTACAAACTGAAAAAAAAAAAAAAAAAAAAAAAAAAAAAAAAAAAAAAAAAAAAAAAAAAAAAAAAAAAAAAAAAAAAAAACACTCTGTATGCCAGTAACAAAAAGCACTGTCTAAGTCACTGTTTTTCATATTGTGAACTGTGACCCATATGTGGGTCATGAAATCAATTTGGTGAGTTACAACTCACATTTTGCAAAATAAAAGTTATGAGAGTACATTACATTTTATAAGTGCATACACAGTTTTGTGAAAATGTGTGTGTGTGTGTGTGTGTGTGTGTGTGCTAAGTCTTCATAAAATATCTTTTAATAAGAGCTGCATCCACAGCCAGGCATGAAGAGGTGTTGGTGCATACCTGTAATCTTAGCACTCCGGAAGGATAAGGCAGGAACGTTGCAACTTGAAGCACAGACTGGGCAACTTAGCAAGGCCTGTCACAAAGTTCAAAAAACAATTTTTTTTTACAGTATCTGTGACATAGCTCAATGCTGAATTCCCAGTACTGCACACACAAAAAAAAGGTTAATGAGGATAAGAGAAAGAGAACAGGAAAAGAAACAGGAAGAAAAAGAGAAAAAGGAGAAAGTGAAAAAGAAGAAGAAAATAAAAAGATTGGAATTCATAACCTGATCTGTTGTTGGGAAATGTCAGGTGGGTTTATCTCAAATATGAAGCAAGAAATAAAATTTATGAAATCTAAAGGCCCCTTAAAATTATCTACTCAAAAAAATTTATCTACTCACTTCTTTTAAGCTATTGAATATCTTACAAAATAATACCTAATGGGCAAGACACAAGGTTTCTCCTGTTCTGTGCCTTCCTGTTAAGAATATATGATCCAACATCACTAAAATATAGCTTTTCACTTGCTAGGTTTAGCCTTGCCATTTAATAATATTTATGAATACAAGTCTCAGTTGGTCACATAGATCTAGCATTTAACTTTAGAATAAATCCAGAAGCAGACACATAAAATGTAGCATATGACTCCCTAACATATCAGGACACTTTAAAGGTCAAGAAGGTAACCATAAGCCTCATGAAAAAACCAGAAATGCATGTGCTATCATTACATAGAACCCATTCGCATACGGCCTAATATCATTATATACAAACAGTAGAATAGATATTTCACTGCACATACAGAATGGAAAAAAATTAATTTGGGGGCTTTACTATGATTTTAAAAGAATTCTAAAATATAAAAATGACACATAATTATTTATGCCAACAACAGTATATTTTATCCATAGAAATGGTGCAAATGTGGCCTATTATTCCTTAGCCTATATTTTTGCAAATAAATTTAAAGTAAGCAAATAGCAAATTTCAAATACAAGTCAAGTAAATTTGAGTTTTACCTAAACTCAAAAAATTCCCCTCTCATGAAAAAAGCTATAGTGTGAAGTTAATGTTTTATTTCGTTTCTATCACTTCATTCTTTAGGTTCTTTATGATGTTCTTAAAAATCCATAATATAATTCTATGAGAGTTAACATAATAGACTGTAACAGCTGTTATGGTCTATTGTGTAAATAAGTAATTACAGAATTTACAGACTATCATGTAAATATGTAATTATGGACTTTTTAAAATGTGCATTATTTACTCGATAGTCTATCGTTTACATATGTAATTATGGACTTTAAAAACATGTATTATTTACTCAGTCTGTAACAGCTCCTTGGGACGGAGTCGTTCTGGCCTATCGGGTAAACATGTAATTACAGAAATTTTTTAAATATGTATTATTTATCTGATAGTGCTGCTACAGATTATCACATCCATATGTAATCACAGAGTTTTACAAAATGGTTATTAGTGCTTTGTATATTTCCACAACTAACTTTTCTTTCATGGATCAGTTGTCCAAAATTGTGCAGTGATTCTACTGTGTAGAATATTTGCAGGCAATCATGGATTTCTAAAAATCCCAGAAAAACATTTTTAATTTTTTTCATATATATATATATATATATATATATATATATATATATATGTGTGTGTGTATATATATATATATATATATACACATATATATATTATATATATATATATATATATATATATATATATATATATATATATGTGTGTATATGTTATGGCCAGCTCAGCCTGCCCTGGGGGTGGGGCTGGCAGACCATGTGGTACCGGGGACTGAACCACAGTCCCTGCAGTTGCCTAAGCTTGCCTAAGCAAGCAATTTATTTTTTTTTTTTTATTTTTTTTATTTTTTATTTTTTGAGACAGGGTCTCACTATGCAGTTCAGGCTGGCCTTGAGCTCACTTTTGTAGCCCAAACTGGTCTCGAGCTCTCACCAATCCTCCTGCCTCAGCCTCCCAAGTGCTGGGATTACAGGGATTACAGGCATGAGCTACCACGACCGGCTAGCAAGCACATTAGGCTGCTGAGCCATCTCACCGGCCCTCCTGGAAGAACACTTTGAAATTTCCCAAAAAGGAAAAAGCCACTTGAAAGACTTTGAGAGACATCACCAGTTTAAGATTCTATATGTCAGAGCTAGCTATATTATTATAATTATGTTTAAAAGCTTTAATTGGATCTCTTTAGAGCAGAGTATCTGAAATACTTTCTACTCTGGTTTTTGTTTGTTTGTTGTTTTTGTTTTGTTTTGCAGAACCGTCTACCAGTTTTCTTGTTTAACAACAGCCATTTATGAGCTTCTTCCTGTGCAGTCAAGAACTGGTAAGTATTTAATGTCTGGCTGTGGTGAGGGACCAGAGCTGAATCACTTGCCAATTTCTGTGGTGTAAATGTCCCAGCGCTGCTCATTTAAAACACAAGAATGTCAGTGAACTCAGAAAGCCACTTGACTGCTGCACCATAACTGGAGATGAGACCCCACCAAAACCAGCTTAGCGCTGCAGCCTAGGCATTCCAATTTCAGTTCTCAACTTGCGGTGATGGACACTCTTTTGACATAGTCTCTGAGGAGGTCAGAACAGAAGTCTAATTGTTGAGGGCAAATTCAGGGTTTTAAAACAAAATCAAGTGCCATACCTTCAAGTAATAATCAATAAAACATCCTATACTACTCACTTTTTCTCTGAACATCCTTTGATTGTGAATGCAGTACTCCAAGTAGAGGCTGGGCAGAAACTCTGCCCTGTTGACCAGATGAACAATCTTGGGGAGATTTGTTATATAGTTAAGTTATACCAAGGAACAACAGTTTGACGAGGATGTGTTAGTGAGATGTTCAGATGAGTAGTTGGTGTGGAGAATGTTAAGATCTAATCTTACTGTTCCATGTTTTGTTGGTTGGTTATTATTATGGCTGGCTCAGCCTGCCGTGGAGGTGGGGCTGGCGCAGCACATGGTACCTAGGATGGAACTTCGGTCTGTGAGGTTGCCTATGCTTTCCTAAGCAGGTGCTTTGTATCACACTTCAAGAAGTTATCCACAGCCCTACAGCTGTACATTAACAGACTGAATTAACATTTTCAAAATAAGTCTTACTGCATATGTTTAAAGACTGTTTTTGTTGTTGTTATGGCTGTTGTTTTTGGGATCGAACTTAGGACCTTGCACTAGCTGCGGGGCAGGTACTTGTGCCCCTGAGCTATCTCCCCAGCCCAAGATTGTCATTTTTAACTAAGTTCTAGACTCATCTTCATAACTACATAAGATAGAATGTTGTGATAAAGGATAAATATGAACCTCAAATAACATTGTAAAAAAATATTAAATTTGTATCTTTTAGTAACAAATTTGAATACAATTATGAACTGACATTAAAAAACATAGCTGGGCATGGCAATGCACACTTGTAATCTCATCACTTGGAAGGCTGAGGCAAGAGGATTGCAGCAAGTTCTAGGCCAGCCTGGGCCACATAGTGCGTTGAAGACCAGTCTGGACTACATAGCAAAACAAAACAAAACAAAACAAAAAACACTTTTGCATTACTTGCTCATTGTAACTGTTCAAAATCTATGAATATTTATAAGTAAATCATAAAAATTAATGATATATGCAATATTTAATGATTATTTCAAATATTTTTAATTCAGTGCACATATATATGATTAATTCTTTACATACCACATTAGGCAGTGTTAAGTTCATAGCATATAGTCAATACAATAGACTGTCAGGACAATAGAGTGATTAGTAATTTCTTTCTTTTTTTTTAATGAGTAGAACATATTTATTGAGGGAAAGAAAGCTCCTGTGTGAGAGACAGACAGGAAGGGGGTCCCAACTGGGTGTCCCCTTAGAGCAATTAGTAATTTCTATCCAAAGTTAACACGATATTACACACATTTGTCTAAGATGTTCCAAAGATTTCATTGCATTCCACAACTAAAAGTACTCTATGAAAGGTAAGACCTCCTGTATATATTGAATTTTAGTAATGTGAAGGTTTTATCAAGGTCTGACACTATGGGCTGCATACCCTTAGGGAGAAACTGTGTACCCCAACCTTTAAACCCCATGTAGAGAAAAACACAAAATATACATTACATTAGGCTATTGCACGGCCAACAACTGACTAGACCATGCCAGGAAGAGGGCAGGTGCTGCCTGCCAGAGGCTGCAACTTAATATCCTGCTATAAAAGCAATAGGAAGCTCCTGTTCATCTGAAACCTAGAACCTGCAATAAAAAACAGTGAACAACTCAAAATTGGCTCACTGCTACCACTGGCTGTTTATGCGCCAGGAGTTTTTTTTTTTTTTTTTTTTTTTTTTTTTCTTTCACTGTGCCAGGATTGTAAACTGTATAGTTTGCCTGAAACAACTGAGCTCTTCTTGTTTATAAGGAGGAATTATGGGTAATAAGGGGTTTACTATGTAGGAAATTCTATTCTCTTTGTTTTAAGGAAATTAAGGGAATATACGTTCCAATGTTTTGGACAGAACTCACTCTGAATTTATTAAATGTCCTAATTACATGGTTTTAGATACCACAAGACATTAATAGTTAGAATTCCAAGGCACAGAAAATGAGAAAAGTAAGTCAGAACTTACAAATATCAATTTCACCCAGGAGGATCTCACTTTAAACAATAAATGTATCCCAGGAGTCAAGTAAAAATAAAATACTTATAAATTGTATCACATTTCAAATTAAATAGAGATATAGTTACTTAAAGGAAGCTAGTTTTTGGTTATGTGGATGACTGACTTACAATTTATGCATTTATAAAATATGAATTTTCAGGTGTCAAATTTTAAGTAGAGCATATACATGTGTATATATACACATATTTATAAGTATATTTTGGAAGTATATGCTTATAGATATTGTATGATCATTAAGTCATACAATTAAGATCAAAATACAGTAAAGGCATTAATGATTAGTTTGATCCCAGTGGATTTTGTGGGTTTAAAGAAACACCTGAAACATTTGCTTAAATATGGATCTGTTAGAAAATGAAAAACAAAGGTTTCCCTGATTGCAGTTAGTTATCTGTGAAGTAAGAGCGCCAAGCAGTAAAACTCCGTGTCCACTTGGCTGCAACAATTAATATGGAGCTACTTTCAAGGTGGGATTATGGGCATTGGAACCTCTAGGGATAGAATGTTTTGCCCATGTGTTAAATCCTCATTTCGTGTGAACTTAATGAAAAGATTGCAGTATGTTCTGTCAATAGTTCCTAGAGCATGGAGATGTCTCTTTCTTTTTCCCCTGAGTACATAGAGTGAGATTTGTGCAGCATTGCATGGATGTAAATGTAAAGAAAATATGCATCTTTTACTCTGTTCAGAAGTTCTGAAGACAGACTTATAATTATGTAAAGAAATGCAGTTGATCTAAGGCTACAGTATTGGCTGCGCAAATAGTGTATTTGTAAATCTTTGCCATATTTGAAGCAAACCTTTAACACTGCAAAATACTACAAGGATGGAAAATTTCTGTAGTATTTAAATTAGGCAGTATCTATTTTCAACTGAAGCATGTTAGTCTGCACTAAAAAGTTTTTTTTTTGTTTTTTTTTTTTTTTTTAAAAAAACTTACTTAACATTCTAACCAATTTGAATTTACAAGTAAAATGTACTCTAGCCAGAATAAAGTCCTGTTTTCACAGAAATGTTCAGGGTCCATAACAGGGTTAAGTATAAGTTTATTTCCTTTTGATAAAAGAAAATGTTTGAGGATGGCACATAAATGTGAGATACTAGTATGAAACAACAATAAAAACTCAAGGTAGGCTGGATGGAAGCAGAAGTGAACAGGCTACTGATATTTAGCAAGCCATCCAGTGTATGCCCAATCGGGCCACAGGACCCCTCAGCATGCTCCTTATACCTCAGGCACAGCAATGAGGCAATGAACTTGGCAGTGGACGGACACTTGGAGAACTTCGCGAAGATAAAGTTTGCTCAGAGATATCAATTCAGTAAAGGCTGTTGTTTCTTCATGCCTGCTCAGTCTGGAGCATAAATAAGTTCAATCATTGATTTCTGTGGGGTCACTGAGGAATGGAGTTGCTAGGAGCACAGACTCCTCAGGGTCCAAGTAAACAACTCTCTTTATAATTATACAATTACCTACATCTCAGAATTCTGTCCCTCTGTGGAACTTAGGCCTCTGAAGTTTTGAGATCTCAAAAGTTCTAGACATAGTTTCTGGGGTTTATTATTTGTTTTTTTTATGCCAGAGAACTCTTTAAGTGGAAAGAGGTTTAGAAATTTAAATTCACCTTCTATTGGTAATTAGTAGATACCAGATTTGAGGTCCCAATTACATGGCCCATTGTAAAAACTTTTCTGGCATTACATTTTCTTTGTTCTAACACTTATAATACTATTACTTTAGTCTCAAATCTTCCTACAAAATAATAACAAGTTAGTATAACCAAAGAGAATATATGTAATATTTCTACATTTTATAAAATGTTATATGTTTTTAATTTTTAGTAAATTGAGTTACATGGGATAGTTCACCACTCTTAATACAGAGATTCTCTTGTTTAACTTCCCTAGTTTATTAAGTTTTTTTGCCATAGCCATGTTATTTCAGCAATTTTGTAACACATTTGTCAGACCATACAGAATGTCATCGTGTGTATCTTCCTATCTAAGGCATTTCTAAACTATATGTTTTGCAAGAAATCTACTTGATTCATCCATTTTTTGAATCTATGAATAAAAAATACGCAAATGCAATAGGCCAGATTATAAAGGTGTTAGATAACAGAAACCCACTTTATTCATATGATTAAAGAAGTTAGTGATTTTAAGACAAATACAGTGCTATGCATAGAAATACATGTGTCATCATTCCTGAAAATAAGAGAACAGTCAGAAAACCTGGAGCACAGGGCATGTTAGTCAGAGCCTATCAGACTAAGAATAGATGAAATTAAATCATACTAAAATTTTGAAACATCCTAAAAGCTGAACTGTTTTAATTGTACATTAGATAGCAAAACTTACTAAACTCTTTAGGAAACCTGGTAGAAGGAAACTTTTGATAAAAAAAAAATCATGTAGTAAATTGGTCATTGACTCCATGAATGAGTCAAAAGAAGAATTCAATTTTTAACTTCCTTAGTGAGAAGTAATTTTTTTTTTTTTTTTTTTTTTGTCTTTTTGAGACAGGGTCTCGCTGTACAGTTCAGGCTGTCCTTGAGCTCAGTTTTGTAGCCCAGGCTGGTCTCGAACTCTCACTGATCCTCCCACCTCAGCCTCCCGAGTGGAGAAGTAATTTCTAAAGAAGTAGAAATTCAAAAAAATTAGAATTTAAAAGCTGGGCATTTCTTGGTTGGTTGGTTGGCTGGTTTTATTTGTGGTTATTTTGTTTGTTTTGTTTTGTTTTCTAGTGAAGTAATCTGCCTCTGGTCACCAGTAGGTAGGGTGTGGAAACCTGTTGGCTGATTCTAAAAGTCCTATTCCAGCCTTCTCAGCTTTCCAGTTCACCACACCATTATTACAAAGATGAAAAAAAAAGTGTAGCGTGTTGTTCAGTTTCCCAAAAACATGCAGGGAAAATTTTACCTTTAAATATATTAAATGCCTTGGACAAAATAGCATAGCTAAATTTAATGCAAATCCTGTACACATATTCCAGTAGAAGAGTAAGATACAGTGGTTTTGACTTGCCTGGTGAGAAAGAGCTTTCCCTGATACCAAGAACCTTAATTTGAGAAAGACTCAAACATTTATATTCATATCATGTGCATCCGTCTGGCCACAGTTAATTTGAGCATGTCACTTTATTCCCCGCACAGAATATCTAAAGCTTTAAGGCAGATTCAGGGAGCCTTTTCTTCCTAAAACACAAACACTTACACAACGCTCTCATTAACTGGCACTTTCACATCTGCACTGAAGTGAAAATAGAACCTAAAGCTCTGTCCTACCCAGTGTATGTCAAATAATACAGAAGAGACAGTGTATTTGACAATGGCACTTTCTCAAGTTTTAGCAGAAAAGAGTTGGACAAGTCATAAATCTGCTTAACCATAAAATAAAAATAACTGCAGGGATGTTTAAGAGGTATACTAAAATAAAATTTTAAAAATTCCTCATAAACTCACTTGACTTCACTCCAATTTGACACAATCACCAAAAAGCTAAAACCACTTCTGTTATATCTGGAGACACAGATTACACTGGGAACATGTTTCTAGGTTGGAAGAATAAGATTATTATTTGGTAGGATCTTCAACTTTCAATAGTGTTAGCCAATCCTCCTTTTGAAAACGTATCAAGTAAGCCACATACATAAGTTTACATTTTATAGTAGCTACATTAAAAAATTAAACAGTGATTTAATTTTAATTAGTTTAATGATAGTACATATTTTATTTAACTCCCAATGTATCCAAAGCATTATTTTAGTAAGTAATCAGCATAAAAATTTGAGTTTCAGTCCTCAACACCACAAAAAATAAAAAATCAAAATATTTTACTTTTTTCCATAAGTCTCTGAGATGTGGTGTACATTACATTAACACCACTGTTCAGCCACATTTCACGTGGGCAGTAGCTACCCTAATAGTTACCATACTGGACAACACATCTCTAGACCCATAGTTATATTTGAAAAGAAAGTCTTATTTGAAGGTAACAGAATTGTGTGATTCCGTCTGGATTGAACTCAAGTGCTGTTTGTTTATCCTGGGTTCTGAAGATTTGACTGCTATGAGAATAAAGACTAAAACAGCACAATTTAAAGATCTTTAAATTCTGGACTGTAATGCATACCATGGCTAACATACTGTTGATGTTTCCAAGTGGTAAAATGCTTGGGCACCCCCACCCTCCCATTTTAGGAATATTTGTCTTCACATATAGGTCACATACATGAGAAATTCAGGAACTCTCTACTCTTCTCTGTACCCCACTTCTGGTTATGCTTCCACTGAATTACCAAGAGGAGCCATCCTTAAATGTAGTTTGCCTTCCAGTTTGACACACAGCAAGGTAACTCTCAATGTACCCAAAGCATTATTTTAGTAAGTAATACTAAAGCCTTTGCCAGTGCTGCCCTCTCCTCCTCTTGTAACCCACCCTCTAGCACTTAGCTAGTTCCCGATACTTGTGTGGAGTCAATTTAGTTTCCTCTTACCTCTAAAACTACAAAGCCACACCAGAGAATCAGACGCAGTACTCCTTCACCATGTTGTCGAAGCACAACACACTGTGTGCCAGTGTTACTACTGTGGCCTTTATCCCACAGTATAAGCACTTCTGTAGTTTTGTCCCACTCCTCTTCCCAACTAGACAGCAAGTGCCTAGAAAGTATCTCATTTACCTTTGCAGTTAACACTGCCTGATACAAAACAAATACTCAATAAAGGTTCACTATGGTTAAGTTTAATTGTGTCAAGTTAATTGGATTGGAGCCACCTAGGGAATTAGTAAAATTAGTGTGTCTGGTTGGGTCATGAAACATGACCTTGGAGCTTAAACTTGGTCCCTCACCTTTCTACTCTGGCACTCTTTGCCTCTCTGTCCCCCAGCCACAGTGAACTATGCATCTTTGATCTACCACAGCTTTCCACCATGATACTTCTGGCTTAGAGCCAAGAGACCTTGATTGAATCTCTTGAAACTATGAACCAGATTAAGCTTCTTTAAATTGGAGCCCTAGCCGGGCGTGGTGGCGCACGCCTGTAATCCCAGCACTCGGGAGGCTGAGGCAGGAGGATTGATGCGAGTTCGAGACCAGCCTGGGCTACAAAAGTGAGCTCAGCACCAGCCTCAACTGCATAGTGAGACCCTGTCTTAAAAAAAAAAAAAAAAAGACAAAAAAAAAAAAAATTGGAGCCCTCAGGTACTGTGGCTGGGCAATGGGAAAGCTACTACACTCAAAAAATGAAACATTGAACAGTATATAGAAAGGATAATCAACTGCATATATTTAAAAATATTTTAAAGTTTATGTCTAAGGTATTTTATAGCAAAGATGCATTTAAAATGCAACAAAAGTTATCAGTGATAATCAGTTACACCTAGGCAACTATGCTCGCTATTGAGGATACAGAGGTAAACGAAGATTTCACACTCAGAAATGGCAGCCTTGCAACGGGAAAAAAGAGCACCTTCTCAACTGAAAGCAAAAAAGGCTTTTAAAAACAGATTTTGATCCAAATGATCAGACGTACACCCTGAAATTCTTCATATTTAAGAAACTCCCAAGAGATGTTCTGGCTGAAGGACCACCTTTAAGTGGGAAAGAACTAAGGCCTCACAGGCAGGAGATCTAATATTTAGCTGCAATTTCTGTTGTACAGCATGAGTCATTTCTCTGCACACCACTAGACCAGCTCATAAATTTTCTGGGAGAAGTGATTTCTATATTTCCTATAAACTCTACAGCTCACAATTTCTATATTTTGTGAGCTTGTAGAGAACAAAGAAGACCAGAGCCTGGTTCTTAGCTTGGCCTATTCATCAGATTTTGTTTTCTTTTGTTTTGTTTGTTTGTTTGTTTTGGTACCAGGAATTGAACTCAGAGCCTTGCAGTTTCCAGGCAGGTACTTATTCCACTGAGCTATATCTCCAGCCCCTGCTCACTAGATTTATATGGGACTAATTTCAAAATCTTTTTTTTTTTTTTTTTTTTGCTTTAAACAATTTATTTAACTGAAATGGACTTACATTTGTTTCTTAAGTGACTTCCATTTATTTGGATACATCTTTTCCCAATGGTGATTTACAAGAGCTTCAAGCCAATATAAATATTTTAGAAATATTTGGGTATATACCTGCATAATACCTAAGCAATACTTTTCAGCAAGAAAACACTGAAGAGTAAAGACCAGACACAATTACTCACTACAGTGAAAATCAGCTGAGACATGTTTGAGGTAAGAAGGTACCACATACCTCTTCAACTAAGAAAATCACCCTTATAACACAGGGCAATTTTATTTTTATACAGGACCTAGAACACTTAAGCTGCCAATTAGGTGGTGAATGGCAGAACTACATCCCAGTTTATGCCATGAATTCATAGGGAATAGGTTCCAACAACTCAGGTTCCTTCCCATTGGTCCTCACAAAGTGAGCTTCTCTGGGAGGGGCACGCTGGTGCTTCAGTTGAACCCAAGTACCTTTCTCTTCGGCTTCTTTCTTTTTCTGATCATTTTCCTTGACACGTTTCAGGAAGCTATCACGACTTTTTGAATGTTTAATATGCTCAATACATGCATTAATCCTCTTGGCATGTATCTTGCCCTTAACTTGCTTGTTTACAACAATGCCAACAGCGTGCTGGGTAACACTGTAGACTCTTCCTGTTTTGCCATGGTAACATTTGTGAGGCATTCCTTTTTGCACAGTACCCATTCCCTTGATGTCTACAATGTCACCCTTTTTGTAGATTCGCATGTATGTGGCCAAATAAACCACCCCATATTTTCTAAAGGGCCTGGAGAACATATAACGGGTTCCCCTCCTCTTGCCCTTTGTGTTAATCATTTTGACGTTACTGGAAGACGGCGGTTCCGGCCGGAAGCTAATTTCAAAATTTTGATGCTCAGGAGAACCAACACATATTTAACTGAAATTTATGCAGGTAAAACCTATGTACCAGGACAAAATCTGAGGGTTCAGAACTACCAAATAGCATCATGCTAGTGATATTAACTCAGCCGACCAATGTTAATCAGAACAGCAGTAAATAAGTGATATGACCACAGCCAGATAATTTTTATGTTGGTAATACTGTAATGCTGTTCTTGGTCCAGATTAGGGTCATGAGAAAGTATAATTTCCAATTTTTTTTTAAGTTCAATACATGGCCCTGGTATGTATAATTGTGCATAAAAAAGTTATGCTGATATCTTGATAGCTCATCACCCGTTTCCCACATTTTCACAGGCCCCTCCCTTCACTCATTAGATCAAAATGAAAACAGGAAATTTTTTTTTCCCCAGTGCAAAACAGAAAAACCAGCATCCAAGAAATCAATGAGCCTTTCAGATGAAGGGATAGCCTAGGTTTTTCCTCTAAATTCAGTTTGGAAATTTGAAAATTTGAAATGAAAAAGCTCAAATACTTTTTAACCATACTTCTTCAGTTTTCAAAAAGGCAAAAGGTCTTTTCAATTCTTACCACATCTCTCCTGGCCAAGTTAAGATTAGAGCACAACATCCAAAATCCTAGGCTACACTTATAAAATAGCTTAACTTTTTTAAATGTTGCATTTTTTTTAAGTTTTTAAAAAATGTGCTTGGCTGAAATAAGAATTTTTTTTAAAAAAAATTAGATTCTTTTATCATTCAGTTCAAGCAATAGGTTGTCTCATAGCACAGCAACAGCACGTGCCACTAAAATAGTGATTTTTTTTTTTCCTTTACTGGTTTTCACTTTAATTAAAATATGCTGGGCATATTTTTCCAAAATACAGTTCTTGTGTTTTATAAATATATCTACAAACAGCTAAAGCACATGCACCAAGACGGTAACATTCTAGATCTTGAGAAGCAAGAGCACACAATATTCCATTATCTTCAAAGATGTTAGACCCTGTCAGAAGAGATTAAATTCAAATGGCTTGAAAAGATAGCTAAAATTATGAACAAAAATAACAAAAGCTAAAATAGTAGTTTTAAAGAGTTCAGAGAAGAGGCATGCCTCCTTTCCAGCTGGGATGGGCTAATGGCAGGCTAAATAAAGAAAGGAAAGGTTTCACCTGCACCTTCAAGGATAGTGGGGATTAGATCATTAGCCCAGAAAAAGAGACTCCATGATCAAGAGTGAGAAGCCAGGAAAGCATGAGCTGAGCTCAAAAATAGTCATAAGACAAGTAATGAATAGTTGAGACAAGAGCGCTTGACCTGGACCAGGGGAAAACTTTCCCTGTCATCCAGACTTAGATCCAAAGGGTTAAGGACTACACGTGAACAAAGCAAAAAGGAGCCTTAGGCAAACTGGGTTAGAGCTCCTGCTCTGTGGGGATAGGGTAAAGCCGACATGCACAGGACAGTGTAAGCCCATGAGTTGACAAAGATCAGGTTTTAGGGGGCCAGAATGAAGTATCTGAGGAGCAGACTGAGAATTTTTATTTTTAGATTTTCCAGCAGCTAAGTAGGAATCTAATGAAGACTTTTGTTTCTTTGCTTCTCTGTGTTAAGAGACACTATAAAAGCCACCATTTTAGGCCAAATTTTGAGGCCAGACACAGCACAAATTACAACTGGATGGAACCAATTAGTGGACTGAGAAAGAGAGACAGACTAGAATTGTTATTCTAGAAAATGGGAAATGCCAGAGAAATTAGTGAGGATTAAGAAAAAGTGAGATGTCAAAAGAAAAATTGTGAACCTAGTAGGGAGAGGCGAAAGAGGTAATAGGGGTGAAAAAGATACAAAGTACATTGCACACACATACAAATCTGACAAAATGAAACCCATTAATCAGTATAACATGTGCTAATAAACAAAACACATGAAACAAATGCAAAAGTGGAACTTGGTGAAAATGTTTAATCTTGGCAGTAAAGTCAGAGATCCACTGGTACCCCACACAGAAACTCTTGACATATACTTCTTCATAAGGAGGCTGTATATGATGAACACCTATGAGCTTCACTTGAGGTCTTCGGACTGGTATGTGAAACATCCTTGGCCCATGTGCTAGAGAGGTAACACTCTGAGAAGCAGCTGGGATCAATCAGGACAAAGGTATGGAAGGAAAACATCACTGATTATACATCTGACCATGAAGGTAACTCTTAGTTTTATACTGTTCCTCTTATTCCCGCAAGATGATCATGTTTCAGTTCCTAGTGACAACTAACATGCCTTTTCTCATCTCTATTTTCTCTCTGATTTTCCTATCAGCATTTCTGGTGTCTCTAAGTTTCTACCAAAACTTGCGGCCCTGTAATTCTACTCTTGCTTTTATTTGTGCCAGTAACTAAACTATTTAGAAAGAGTGGAGAATTACAGATTAAGCAGAATAGTGGACCCCTAAAAGTCCTTACCTCCTAGTCCTTGGGATTCTCATAAGCATAGTATTATTTCAAGTGAAACTTATGTTAAAAACTCTGAGATGGGAAAGCTCTTCTGTAGTGTCAAAAGGTGCTCAATCAAATCACATAAATCCTTAAAATCAGAGGACAATTCTCAGCTGGCATCAGGAGTTGTGACTACATGAGAGTGTCAGAAATATGTAGTCTTCCCTCCTCTAAAGATGGATAAACCAGTTCCTAGACCAAGGAATAGGGTGGATTTTAGAAGATGCTAAAATAAGGACATGAACTCTTCCCTAGAACACAAAGAAAAGAAAGCAACCTTGCTGACAGCTTTATTATGAAGCAAGACGTGTATCAGAGTTCTGTCCTACAGACCTCTAAGATAATAAATTTATGTAATCTTAATCCAGAAAGTTTAAAGTGATTATTTGTAATAGCAAGGGAAAGCTAATATATAAGTCTTAAATTGCATACTACTAAAAATTTGAGGGGCCCGGCGGGATGGCTCAGTGGCCTAAAGCACCTGTTTGGGAAAGCTTGGGAGGCTTCAGGGACCGCGGTTCGATCCCCGGCACCACATGCTGCGCCAGCCCTGCCCTCGGGGTGGGCTGAGCTGGCCATAAAAATGAGTGAATAAACAAACAAAGGTTCTGAAACAATAAATAAATAAAATTTTTAAAAATTTAAAAAAATAAATAAAAGCAAAAATTTGAGTAATAACAAAAACAATAAAAGAGAAGAGATTGATTTCTAAAATGGTGGCCGGGATGGTCATTATCTTTTTTTTTTTTTTTTCTTTTGTCTTGTCAATGTCTTAAGCAATATTTTCTAATAGTTTCAAAGAGCCTCTTTTATATATGTATTATGATTTTTCAACTAGTTATGAGATTCTTAAAATTTAATATTTGCTTTATTTCATTTTAGTCAGGAAGTTGTGGCAATTTAAACATGTTAACTCTTACATGATGCTTTTAAGAAATAATTTTAAAAATGTATTGTTATAAAGGACACTATGTAATTGATAACACAATGCCAATGTCAAACTCACTGTCTCTTTCCAGCATTTAGTTTCAGCTGAGCTATATTTAGAAGCTTTCATTTGGAAAGGACAGCTCTGTGATAAATGTGGTATATGGGCATATCCTTGAATTTTAAAATTTCATTGAATTATGACAATGAACAAAGGCTTGATATAGGAATTCTGACTAGTTAATGGAGAAGTTAAGCAACTTTCAATACATTAGTGAAAATACATAATCTTAGACTGTATCTGAGTATAGGGTTGTTGCTTTCAAACACTATACTTATAAATATTATATAATGGATACTTTAGCCTAATTAAGCTGTTTCATTTTCCAATCTTTTCACTCAATCCTTACCTCTCTCCAAAAACATGCACAATGAAGGCATAAGGAACTAAATTCTTTTTTTTTTTTTTTTTTTTCTAATGAGCAGAATGTATTTATTGAGGGAAAGAAAGCTCCTGTCCGAGAGAGAGGGACAGGATGGGGGTCCTGAGTGAGTGTCCCCAAGGAACTAAATTTCTAAACACTGGTAGAGCTGAATTTGACAAGTCAGTTGAGGTGTTGAGGTTACTCCCTCTCCACAGAAGGCTACAGCTGCTTCTCTGGAGGTGAGCAGCGGTAAAGACAAGAAAAAGAAATTGCTTTCCTGACCCACTTCTTTTTCACAGCCCCTGCTGGTCTTTTACTTCTGCACCAAGCACACAACTTACCACAGAGCACCCATTAACCAAAATTCTTATTTTTAATTAAAACTTTAAAAAAAAAGGAGTTATCTTCAGATTGTCAACTAATGGTGCAAATGTTTTGTTCCTCTCTTCATCTCATAATGTACATATACCTAATAAAACAAGTGCTTCCCAAAATTTAAGTAAATCACTTTACATTTAAATATAATACATTAAAAAACTAACAATCGATGAATGGGTTGCTGATTAAGCTCAGCCAGTGGAGTGGCCTGACAGAACTGTTGTTCTCTTTTTTTTTTAGGACTGGAGTTTGAACTCACAACCTAGCACTTGCCAGGCAGGCACTTGTGCCACGGAGCCATCTCCCCAGCCCCCACAACTGTTGTTCTCTCTGATGCATTGTGGCTGAGTGTTGAAGAGAGGTCTGCTTACAGCACATTCTCCAACCTTGCAGTGCTGACAGCAGAAGCCTCTTGTCCTCACCCCAAAAGAAAAAAAAAAAATACAGTACTCCCTACATATCAAGATAATTTGTAGAGGGCTTATAGGATAACAAAAGCACTTGTGCAGTGTTTAAGAAAACGAAACAAGGGAGAAAGCACATGCAAAAAAACACTGAATTTCAAATTAGAATGGGCTCAAACATTTTATAAACAAAGATAATCTGTATCCCTGAGAGCTTGAAGACATCTGCCTTGCCAGATCACAATTCCATAGCCATGGGTCCCTAAGTGCACCAAAGAATCTGATGGAAGAGGTGTCCTTGTTGGTAGAGATTTTTAAGCAGGACTACATTTTGAAAGCAGCTGTCTTCCACAGGTCTTACTTGCTACGGAGCAGCGATTCTCAACCTGTGGGTCGCGACCCTGGCAGGGGTTGAACGACCAAAGCACAGGGGTCGCCTAAAGCCATTCCTAATCATAACTATAGCAAAATTACAGTTTCGAAGTAGCCACCAAAATTATTTTTTGGTTTGGGGTCACTGCAACATGAGAAACTGTATTGTGGGCTCACGGCATTAGAAAGGTTGAGAACCACTGCTATGGAATTTGTAATGTACTAAGTGCTATTTTAATTTTCTACAAAGACCCTGTTTTCTCTGAGATTGGTTTTGTGCACTGATTTGCCTACTATAGTACTCTTGAAAACATCACCCCAAGATATTCTTATTTAAAATAACCTTGCACTTTCTTCTCTTCCTTCCTACTCTTCTCAACGGTGCCTGCTCCTTAACTCCCAGTAGGTGCCTCTTGTGACTGGAGAACTATTGCTTTTAAATCATCATGCTTCCTTCAAACCCTTAGTTCTGGCTTCAGAGATACGAAAATGTCTAATTTTCCTAATATTTTTCTGTAGAATAATTACTGATTTGATAGCATCTTTGTTTTTGCTTTTATTTTAATAAAAGTTTATCAAGTAGTCAATTCAAAAGCTGCCACCAGTGGGGCCAGCAAGGTACCTCAGAAGTCTAAAGCACCTGCTTAGGCAAGCTTAGGCAAGTGCAGGGTCCATCCCAGACTCCACGTGGCACACCAGCCCAATGGCCACTGACTGAGCCTGCCATATACACCAAAAAAAGTTTCCACCAGAAATCACTACTCATTTTAAGAGCAGTGACTGACAGAGGAACAAACTGGGTTCAGACTGAAGTTCCCACTGAATTCTAACACAATTCTTCATCTATTTTATGACTGGCTGTATAAGCTTTGCAAGGTTTTCCAGCTGTTTCTGATCATTATTGACATGATTAGCAAATGGTGAGACTGAAGAGTAATTACTGGTAATTCCCCAGAAACTAGGATTAAAAACAGCTAGGAATGTGCTAAGAGCTTCAAGAAGAAATACTCCATGGATTTAAGAATTCAGACAAGAGACTGACTGCTCACATATGTTGACTGCGGTATGTTCCTCACTGGGGCCTACCATCCACACTGCCTAGTAGTCAACATCTTGGTCTTGACTATTCCCAGCTAACAGGTTACATAAGGTGCCACCATTCTCAGCAGGAGATCACGTATTAAAGGTGACTGTCGCTCAAATGTACATAAAAGGGCAGAGTCCTGGCTACCAATGAAGATGGTGATTTTAAAACCTAAATATGTGTATTTTTCAATCTCAGGTAAGTGTTTCTAATTGAGAATCTTTATTGGAAAACTCTTCAGCTAGATATTTTGCTTCCCAAATTCAGATAAATAGTATTGAATGTTTTTCTCTATAGAATGATTTGACTGGCATTTCAGTTAAGAAGAAATTAAGGCCCATGATATATATTGATTATGTTAGAAACAACAACAAGCATAAAACAATCTCTTAGTCTAAGATGAGATTTAACAAGGTGCTAAGGGCCCAGAAGGAAGATAGCAGTCATAAGTTAATTAACCCATTAAGCTGAGATCAGAAGTGTCAACCCAAACACAGTCTATTAATTTACTGACCCTTCCTTAATGGTTCACCAAGATCTATAACCTAAAGGCTGATCTGTTTCTGTTAAAGTCACTGTGGAAGTCAGTTTGCTTTATTCCCTGATATGTGACCTCTTATGGGCAGGAAGTCAACATAAAATGTATTTATGAGAATGTACTCAGGACTAGTGAGTAATACAATCTCAAGCTAACTAGTAAGTGAGGTATCTGGGTAGACACTCTTCTGAAGCACCAGCTTTGTTTTTCTTATATTCCTGCAACTGTGAAAATAAGCATGTACAATCTTCCATGGGCGCTTCTGTCTCCAGCAAGGCTTGAGTCAGTTCAGGCTTTCCACCTGCTCTCATTTCTATCCTTTTCTGCGAAGGTAAACCTTAGTTTTGGAAATGCAAGAGGGTCCAAAAGAATTGAGCAACAGAATGGTAGGATGAAGGAGTACACTTGACAAATAATAACTGGGAAGAAAGTCTTGCTTTTTGAAGATGTGTGAATTGCACAAAAAGTAGCTTTGGTGATTAAATCAAAGTACATCTCTTTTTATGCTAGCTGCTCTGCTAAATGAGTATATTTATCCACTGTTGGTCACTTTCAAGGAGAAGAGGAGAAAAACTCATATATCTTATGCCAGATGAGCATTCCAGAGGCATAATAAAAATTTATGAATAAAAAATTCATTTTCATGAGCCATATTTGTATAGAAAAGATATGATTGGTATAATACAAGAGACTTCCTAATGTCAGCATTTTCTTTCTCAGATGATAAAGTAATTTGCTATCCTAGGACTTACAGTGTCGATTAGCAACCTGTCAGCAGTGTGATGTCAAAATACTCAAAGGACATATGCAAAGAGCTAAAACTGGGCTTGGTTCTGATATCCTGGTCCCCAGCCAAGGCTGCTCACCACCACCAAGCCCCTTTCTGCTCAGCCCACAGTCAGTCCTTGGATGTGTTTTTTCCTCAAATAAGACACAGTCGGGTAAGATACAGGTTCTGGAAAGGGGAAAGAGGAAAAAGAAAAAAAGGCAAACTAATGAAAGCACTAAACGTTATTTTAAATTTTATTGGAAGAAAAATTGAGGTTCATTTGAAGGATGTAAGAAAGGCTTTTTCCTCTATGAAGCAACTGTATCAGTTGATGCTTATGACACTTGAAGGAGTTCCCAAAAGAAACCATCTTTCCTAGGAACAGAAAATCCCTCTGGTGCGGGTGGCATTGCCTGCCATTCCCCACCCCATTTTTGTCTTTGTTTTCTTCCCCTGTCAATAGCAACCTCCTATTACTGTGGCACCAACCTTAGCACAATGACACTTGTCAAGCTCGTGGAGAAAAAAAAAAAAAAAAGGAGCAAGCCCTACGAAAGGAAAAAGTGAACTGGGGAAGAGAGGCACAAAGATGAAGGAGTCAGAGGAGGACGGCGCAGGCAAGGCCAGCCTCGGGGAGGTGACGCCCCCAGCAAGTCCTCAGCCACAGGCCTAGGGGGTAGAGAAGCCGAGCGCGCACGAGAAAACCAGAGCCGGCCACGGGCCGAAGGGCTCCGCCCGGGGCGCCCCAGCCCGAGGTGGAAAGGCGGGTCCCCCGCGGGCGCTCGCCGAGCCACCCCGCCTCCAAGCCGCCTTCCGCGGGTCAACCGGCTCCACCTCCCGGGCTACTGCGCCCCGGCCGGCGGGAGGCGGAGGCGCGCGGGAGCGCGCGGGCCGCGACGAGGGCCCGACCCGGCCGGCGCGAGCGGGGCCTGCGCCTGCCCGCCCCTCCCGAGGCGGCGGGCGGCGGGCGGGGCGGGGCGGCGCCGGCGCGTCACTTACCGGCCAGGGCGCGGGCAGCTCCGAGTCCTCGGCCGGGGGACGGCTCGGGCGGGCGGGCGGCCGGCTGCGGGCTGCGCAGCCGGCGGCCGCGTAAACATCCGCCATGATTTCTTTGTTTAGCTAATTGAACCTGCCGCCGCCTCGCTTCCCGGGCGCTCCTCGCTCCCTTCCTTCCCATTCCCCCTCGCGCCGGCTCTTATTTATTTATTTGTCTCCTCTCCGCCCCAGTCTTTCCCGCTTTTCTTTAGCAGCTGCTTTTAAAGAAAGTCGAGACCGTCGGGCGGTGGGTGCGGGGCGTGCGGCGGTGGTTTCTTACAAATAGAGAAACGAGACCCAGATCTCAGGCTAGGGTGCCGCGGCTGCACCGGGAGCGGGGTGCTGTGCCCGCCCTTCGCCCACCTCCTTCCCTTCAGAAAGTGCGAGAAAACGGGCGCACCGCAGTCCCTTTCCCTTCCCGCCCTCGGAGCTCCCGGGAGCCCAGGGTCCTTGGCAGCTCTGGACTTAGCAGAAGTGCTGGGAACTTTGTTTACTATGAAAACCTCGGCCTAAGTACTGTCTGACTACAGAAGGGCGCTGGGAACTGCAGCCCCACGCCCGGGCCTCGAAAGGGCGAGCGCAGTGGCCGCGCGCGCACGCGCACGCGCACGCGCCCCGGAGATCCGAAGTGGCCGCGCGGTTCAAGGTGCCAGAGAGCTGGACCCCTCAGCCTCGCAGTTAACTGCGCGGATATCGCGACAGGAACAGACTGAGCTTAAACCTTGAAGAAAAATTTTAAGTTTTGCCGGAAAGGGCCTTTCCCTACGTTACCTTGTCTACGAGGGCATTGTATACCAATTTTTTTGACTAGGGTTAATACAAGTACTGTTTAATTCTGGGCAGATTTATCTCGAGATTGGAGGCAATCTGTGACAGAAGCACGTTCAGCTGATGACCTTGTTTGAAAAACTCCCCCAGTCTTGCCTCTATTTCTGACTGCCATGTTAGTCACACCAAGAATGATTCAGAAGTTTTTTAGTCACTATTTAACTCATAAGGAAAATTGAAAGTTATCTACATCTTGCTCTAAAATACCGCTTCTTAAATTCTCGCCTGTTTTACCTGTGTTCATTTCTGTGTGGGGAGCACTACTGAATACTGTCCGCTATAGAAGGTTGGATCACCCAATTACAGAGTCACATAATGTTTAGGTTATGTGTGCGAAAATCTGATCTAGTCAAGAATTCAACGAATGAGTGCTTATATTGTAAATCAATCACTGAAGTTGTCCTAACCATTTTGTCACTTGATAGATAACTGCTCAAGCATCATGATTATAAGATGAACTGTGTTGCCAAACCATCTAATGTCCCCAGCAACTCTCTCTACTGATGGCTTTAGTGGGTACAGAGAAAGCTCAAGAGAAGTTGTTTAAAATGTTCATTTTCACACCTGTAATATTCTTTCCTATATCATGCCAGGTTTTGCATACTTCCCGGATTCTAGCTAAATGTAACCGTATGGAACCTACTTTGTTTTGTACCTTCTCCCAGTGACTGTTCCATTTCTTGGCATCAGGAGTGTATAACTCCTGAGTTTCAAAACTAATGATCAAAGCCCTTGAGTAGGGCGCTACTATACCAAGTATCTGGAAAAACTGATTTTATTGCAGAAAAAAATAAGCAAAGGGAGTCATACTCACTTTTTAAATTTAGGCAGAAAAAAAAAAAGATTCCAGTTTGCATTAATTGCTATAATAATCTGGCTTGCTCATGCAGACTTCTGGGTTCACACTGACATGAACTTTTTCTAATCCATTAAAGTTTACACGTCCAACAGCATTTCCCAGTCCATCCTCAAAGTTATTTTACGTGTTACTTGCTGTGAACCAAAATTTGTTTTAGAAGTTGAAAAGGACAAGTGGAACTGCTCTTGAGCCCATTTCAAATTCTCATGTCTCTCATTAAATGGGCAAGAACAGAGACTTGTGTATGTATAGGTTTTCTTTTGTGTTAGGAATTAGCATTCTGAGTCTTAATACCTAACAGTGTTAATCACATACTGTTTTCACATTACTGAAGAAAATGTTTAAAAATTTGCAAAGCAATACGTAACTTGATTCTCCTTTTAAATTATTAGAGTAGGCCCTTGTACTGCGCTGTGACCCCCATTAATAACAACTCCCTTTTGCAACCACTCCCACATGGCTCTTGGGACAGGCCCAGGTGACAGAAGTACAGCACGAGACAGTAAGTAAGCACATGTGCGTGGGAACTTATCCTTTCAGTATGCTCCCTTCTGAGATACAAGTACCTTGTTTTATGGAAATCTAGGCTTTTCCCATGGAGCAAAGGGAACAGAGGTATCTGCCCAGCCACCAGTTGAATACAAAGGATTCCAGTCAATCTTTATGGAACAGAGTACTCCATGAACTACTTGCATCATGACAATAAATCCATAAGCTGTGGGTGGCCTCCTACCTAAGAATACTGATCCTTCCATTTCAGTGATTGGAGACACAGAAGGCTGTAGGGCTGAAGGAAGGAGTCTGGAAAACTGCCTTAATTCATGTATACCTTCTTAGAGCTTAGTGGCACAGTTACTCGAGTGACGTGATGAGCATTCTAGGGACTGGATTTAGAATTAAGAATTTTTGAAGTCTAAAACAGGGAATCCACAAATAGCTCTGGGGTTTATATTGTGGTAAAATTCTTAGCTCTGCCCTAAGTGACAAAGCGCATTGAATGAACATTGACTTCTCTCTAGTCCTTGGGATTTTTTAGAAATTAGGTATGTATGGGGCCGGCCAGATTGTTCAGTGCACAAAAGCTCCTGCTTAGGCAGAGCATAGCAGCTGGGTTTCAGTTCCAGTGTGCTGTGCTAGCCCTACCCCAGGGGCCCATTGAGCCAGCAATTTGAGGCGGGGTATGGTGGCGTGCTCCTGTAATCCCAGTGCTTGAGAGGCTAAAAACAGGAGGATCACTATGAGTCTGATCTACATAGTGAGACCCTGTAGACCTTGTACTAAATACATTTTTAAAAGAAGAAATTAGGCATATATGAATTGTTCAAATAAAAAGTTGTACAAGTTACTCTGGAAATGAGTAACTTATGGAAATTTTGGGTTCTGACACAAAACCCAGTATGTGAAAGTAATTATCTGATTACTTTTTTTGATGACAAGCTATGAACCTGAAAATAGTAGTCCTTGGTTATTAATTAAGTACCTAAGTGTCTGGATCCTTTAATATTTGATTAGATTCTCTGGGTTTGGAGCTATTACAAATGTACACACACACACACACACACACACACACACACACACACACTAGCAGTAATTATCTTGACTGCAAAAAGGACTGGTATTGAAAGAGTATCTCACCATGGTAAGAATAATTTGTTAAACTTGAGAATTTAATGCTTTGTGTTTAAAAATCAAATTCTTAAACATCTTGGATGTGTTCAGAAGTTTCATATCACTATGAGACACAAACACATTAGTAATTAAGGAAAGCCAGTAAGATCAACATTGACCACACTAATCTGTGTAATACTATTTTGCCAACGTTTAATTGTGTCTAAATTCAAGAGTGTGTTGACCATTTGTGGCATTCCTAGACACATTACACTCAGATCTTTCTCCAACAAAAAATTGAGCTAACAGGCATCAACTGTAGACAAAAATAGAAGAACTAAAATGATTGATGACATATTTATTGTTAACGTTACCATTCAATTAAAAACCCTATTTGAGAAAGATTATTTATCAGGTAAATAGCACCAGAGTGTTAGGCTGGAAACCTGAATTTAGTCATGTATTTAATATAAATCAGTAAATGTACTCAGATATTTCAATCCCCAGAAAGCAAAAATAGAAAGCTACAAAAGGATTTTTGGTAGAAATTGTAGACTAAGAGCTTTCTAGTAGAATTGAAGCAGTATGGCAGACATGGGGAGACGTTATATGATAGGGAAAATATCCAGTGCCTACAGTGTCTAGTTCCTAATTCTGCCTATAATTAAAGCTTATCTTCATTTCTCACTTTTTTACCCCCCCTATTTTAATTGGATTGCGCTGTTTCTCCTAAGAAGTTAAGCATGTAGATTTATTTTTGTTTTTCTAACATTACTATTTATGACCAAAATATGTCCATTAATGATGAATTAAATAACTTTTCTATTATGATTGTCACTCATTCATTAAGTTTTCAGGAAATACATTTCTTTCAGTCTCAGAGAAAAAAAGCCTTGGATAAAAATAAACATTTTTCAAGTACTAGAAGGATAAAAATTGGAAACCTTGTGTATTCTGTAGTTTCTAGAATGAATATAAGGTTCTATAAAGACAGTGGAGATATGAAATGATAAGATTCTCCCATTTAGGTGTCATTACTCATTGTTTATTGGGAAACTATCCCCACAGCATCCATGGCAAAGCCAAATAGAAGCTCATGGGGCCTGGACAGTGCTTCTGCCTGCACTTGGCACAGGGCATGAGGAAGCACGCGTTCCTGCTTGCAGCCAGGCCTTCTTGGAACAGGCGTAGGCCCATCCGTGCACACAGCTGCTACTATACTTGAGGGGTCCCAGAACCCAAGCAGATCACTCTGAACAGCCAAATGAGTATCTTCCCAATCGCTATCACCTCGTTGTTGTTTTTTTTAATCTGAAATATTAAAATAAGCCTAAAGTGTCTTTAAATTTTAAAATTTTCAATTATACCCTTTGGAATCTGTACTTTGAATAAGTTATTTTTCCTTTAAATAAGCCATTATCTGGAATACATCTATACCTACACATATATATATTACAATATGCTTAGAAAACACTTTTTACCATAGCATAAATCTTAAAAAGAGAAAAAATAGAGAAATTCATAGTTCACTCTTTCATATACTTTTGAAAATTTTTCAAAATATAGCTTATAGGTAAATACCTGTACAGAGATATACACACTTTTTTATGACTCAAATCTTATCTCTGAGTAGCAGTCTGTGCAGCTGGGGAGACCTCAAAATAATTTCCACCCTTATATACTAATATTATAAACTCTCTAAAGAGGGGTCTCGTAATACTATTCTATACAAAAGTAATAAATACTATCTTTATGAGATGGTGATTATACTGATGATGTTCCTTGCCAAAAAAAAATAACAAAGGTATTTTAAATTGTATTTTTATCATGATAAGGAGCTTTCAAATAATTTAGCTAATTTTACCTAATAGCTACTGAGAATTAACAGTGTTATTTAATGCAATCAGTAGTTGAATAGACCATAAATCCAAGAACTAAGCACTAGGGAAGATGTGTAACAGACAATGCTGAGAGATTTTTTAATTCTCATGGATAGGAAAGGGAGAACCCAGAGGAAATTAAATGCTGCTTTTCTCAAATAAGTAGATTAGATTTTCTTATTTCTTAAAATTTACCCTGTGAAGCATGTATTTTATGAATCATGTATTTTGATCGTTTTCCAAAATCCACAGTTTAGGTTATATGTGCTTTCTACTTTGAGACTTTCTTCTGTTTTTATTTTAGTTTATTTTCCCGAACACCAAAATAAACGTTATTTTATGTCATGCTCATAGATTATTTGAAAATATAACATATATTTTAAATGTTTGTATGTCATAAAATCTGTATTGATTTGTTCACTCTAATGAAGGCATTGTAGCTGTACTTGAAAAGCGTACATACACAATAAAATGTCACCTAATGTGCTCTAACATTTCTTCATAATCCTTGTCAAGGCAAATTCCTATGGAATTTAACAATTGCTAAGAGCAGCACTCTGTGACACTAGTTGAAAATAGTTACTCTGAAACATACAGCACAACGCAGAGAAATCGTCCCATAGGTTTGCTCATTTCCCAGGGTTTTGTCGAGATTGGACTAACTGGTGCAGAAGCATGATCTTGAGAAAGGGCAATATGAGTAAGCTCAGGTGTTGAGCTATTTTAGCTGTTTTTCTCTCTCCCTCCTTCTGTTCTTCCCCTGGGGTCACTTGAAAACACAAATAAAAGGGACTAGCATTTTAAAATATCCAATAAGTAAAAAATTGCACAAAAGAGTATTCTCCAGAGTAGAATGCAAGAAAAAGTACTGAAATGTCTTCCTGTGGATATTTTCATTTAAAAATTAAACTAAATCACGGTGGGCCTACACAAGAATAGGTATCAGTGTTCTCTATGGTCCATGATATAGAACACTGCTAAGCATGCCTCAGACCCGGGAGTCCTATCGGAAGAAATGTTTCTGCCCACAAACGCCACTTCAAGCTGCACTGCAGTGACTGAATGTGAAATCCTGGATTCAACTGGGTTCTCCTACTCTCCAGAGTAAAAGTAGATCCGGGAGCCACACCCAACAGGAGGCACATAGCCTCTTTATGCATTGGCTACTCAGTAAGAATTCCTGGACCTCTGTCATCCTTTACTCTGGGTACAAGATTGAGAGAATAAGAAGTTGGGCCTGTGGAGTTGTTTTTGCCTCTTCATTTCTGTCTGCATGTCCCATTTGAAGAGATTTATTCCCTCTTTCCTTTCCCTCACATCCCTTCTTTATTTTTTGTCTTTCATTTCCATGTTAGAGTACTTAATTTACTTAAACTATGTCTAGAGTAAAATGAAACCAACTATGGAAGTCTCAGGAGTTGTTTAGCCCACCTAAGTCAAGTAAGTCGTTTTCCAGTGCTGTTCTAACATGTGTCTACTAGGAGCTCTTACCCCACAAGGCTTTTCTCTAAGGGAAGATGAAAGAGTCTCGGTTTTGGTTATTATAAAAATATTAACTAAATGTACATTGATTTTCAGTACTTTAAAGCATTCAAATGAATGCCTTATCAGTGGAAACACTTTAGGAATAAATAACTAAAAATATGCATTAAATACATTTAAGTATATTAATATAACACATTTTATGATATATTTATTAATTACATTCACAAATATGTATTTATGTATAGTACACAAATAGATACATTTAAATTATAAATAATACATAACTATAAATACATTAATTTAAAATATATTAATACACTGTATCATTTACATATATGCCATTCCATCAATAAATTATGCAAAACATAAAGAGAATTTTTAAAATAACATTAAGAGTAAATAAATAATATCATTAAATAGTTTTCTCTCACATATTCTTGACGTATCTATGCTGTGTTCTTAATATTCTAAATATTCAAGGTCTAAGAGTTAAAACAGAAGGCAAGTTTTTTCTTTTTTTTTTTTGTTTTGTTTTGTTTGTTTTTTGTTTTGGTAAGCAGAGTTCTGTTTAGGGGCTTTTATGTAACAAATAGGAAAGTAAAGAAACTGAGCCATGGCTGATGCAGCTGCAGAGATTAGGAGCTGCAGGGTACACGGCACTGGAACACCAGTTTCACGGGGGGATGGGAGATGAGAAGTGAAACTGGTGAAAATGGAAGTAAGACAAATGGGCTGAGTCCCCATCAGTGGGACCCCTCACAGTGCTCCAGACTCCCCTGTCCTTCCATACTCTGCAAGCTGACTGACCTCCAATCTGTTGGCAGGAAAACTCTTCTTTTTCTCGTTGTCCATCAAATTCCTGTGATTCTCTAAGAACTGAGTCATTTATTGAATATTCATGCCATCCCTCCCTTATGCCCTGCTACCATAGGAGTGCTGGGTGTTCAGAACTGTGTATTGGTGGTGAAAATAAATCCACTTTCAAAACTTTTCATATTGATATATTGATATGGATATAGATAGGTATAGCCTAAGAAAACATTCCATGCTCAGAACTTCCAAGTGAGGCCCTGAATCACATCCTGTCTCTGGCACCCATTAGCTGCGTAAGTTTGCCTGTTGATTGACCCATTGCACGGGGATGATAATAATGCATACCTTACAGAATTGTTTAGAACACTCCCTGGTAATAGGCATTTCTTTAAATTTCTATGCTAAACTAAATAAATGAATACCAAGTCACTCCTTTTTCTGTGTTTTGCCAATCCTCTGTATTGGCAGTCCTCTATACTATGGAATTCATGACATTAAGGTATAAACTACACATCTGTCATTCATGAGGGAATAGATCTTGCTAGGGAAAGTCTATGACTATCTATATATTCCACCTATGTATTCCCAGTGAGAAAAAGCATAATAGATGCTCAATAAATATTAATATGATAAATTTGTCATTTTATCTAATATAGTCCTCAGTCTCAAATCATGAAAACAAATGGACAGTGAGAAAGTAAAAGTACCTTTAAGAGTTTAATGAGAAAGAGGATTAATATGTTGGGCTGGACATTTGTGGTAGAATTGACATTTAATGTATTAAAAATTAGGATGTAGCTAAGTTATACAGAAAGCTGAGCAGAAGAGCTAGTAGACATATGAGCAAAGGTCTAAGCAGGAATACGTGGGAACATGTGCAGAGCCAGTAGGTAAAAAGGGCTGCAATAGGTGTGGTTCAAAATATATAGCCAAACTATAAATATCAGGGAAATTTACTTCTCACAGCAGTCCATAAACTCTCATTCTCTTTTCACTTTATAAATACAATTCATAGTTATAGTACTTACATATGGCTTCTGGCTTCTTTCTTACCATTCAGGAATCTCCCCCTCTCCCTCTCCCTCCCCCTCTCCCTCTCGCTCTTGCCATTCCTATCCCTCTCTCTCTTCCTGTCCCTCTCCCCCACCTTCTCCATCTCCCTCTCCCTCTACATCTCCCTCTCCCTGTAGAGATAAGAAATTAGCATCTTAAGAAGTGGATCACAATAAACAAAGCCCAGGGACAGTTGCAGTCTGTTACTTGGGGATTCCAGAAGCTGGGATTCAAGGAGGTAGATAACAGCTTATTCTGATGGCTCCTTGCTTATTGTCTCCTCCCTTGCTTGGGATGTTAATGGTTATCTTCTCCCCTCCTTATAATCTTTCTATTTAACATTTATTTGAGACTAGCGTTAGACAAATAGTGCAGGTCAACAGAGATTACAGTCTTTCTTTACTAAAGTCATTGTGCTTGTGAGCATGTTCCTTGGCCCTAGACAAAACTGAGATGTTTCTGGAGCTCTAGGCTCACTTCAAGAGAGCCAAATCTCAGTGAGACCTCTGAAGCTAAATTCATCAGGTCTTCTCATTGTTTCTTTCAGCACTGACTCATAGCATACAAGTGGCTCCCAACATGGAGCACAGAAGATGACCAAGGGTGAGGTAAGAGAGACCTGACCACAAAAAATACACCCAGAGTAGGCAAGACCACCGGGAAAAGTTCAGAGTAATGGGAAATTCTGCTTCAGTAGAAAATGAATATGTCTGTGTTATTCGGATGTTACTCAAAACAGCTGGTGTAAAAGTGAAACCTAAGAGTTTCAAGGAATTATTTTCCCTTATAAAAAGGTATTGTTATTGGTTTCAGCCTAGGGGAAAGGCTGCTTTAAACTTAAAAGTTTGGAAGCAAATTATGAGAACTCTGTGTCGTGCTCACCAAAATGGGGAACCAATTCCTCTTCATGTATGGTCCCTTTGTGGTTTAATTTCCTTATCTTTGGAACCATTGCAATTGGACTCAGAAGAGTCTGAGAGATATTTAAACAGGTCAGCTTCAGATACTGATATTGCTAAACCTCAAGAGCAGCTTCTGCACAAAAATAAATCTGCACATGAGACCTTTTTATGACCTTTGCTTCCCTCACTCTCAAATGTAGATGCTAGCATAACAAAAAGAACAAAAGTAGAGGAAGGGGCCTCTGTGGTGCACAATTATGACAAGGTTGCACCCTCTCAAGACCCCCTACATGAAGGTGCTCCCCGGAATACCAAGAGTGTCAGTTCTTTAAATCTCTTGATGCTTTATAGTGGGGATGAATCTAACAAACTGAGTCCTGAAAGGACTTTTATGGCATTCCAAGCCACCCCCTCAGAATCTGAGGAGTTGGAAGATGTAGAACAAAAGGAAACTAAGAATGAAGTATGTGAGCTCGAGCACAGGTAAAGCAATTATCACAGTTGATTTCTACATTGATTGAAAAAATGGAGGTCTCTATTCCTGTTGTTCCTCCATCTCAGTTCACAAAAATTCAGCCCCTAATGCCATCTTTTAATCCTTCTCCTCCTCCATATGAGAAAAGAAAGGAAGCCCCCACAAAAGCTTATCAAAGTGTGATATCTCAGACTATTATGCAACAGAGACAGCAGGGAGATCCTGAAGCTTATTCTGTCCCTTTGGGTACTTTTCCTACAGTGGTTCAACAACACCCACCAAATGCTCAATTTCCCCATGGCTATGTACAGTGGGAACAGCAACCTCTTGCATTTAAGGTTATTAAAGATTTAAAGCAGGTCATTGCATTCAACCTATGTGATTAGATTAGTGCAAGGATTAGTAAATGAACATAGATTAATTCCTCATGATTGGGAAGTTTTGTGCCATACAGTTCTAGAACCAAGCCAATATTTGCAGTTTAGAACGTGGTGGAAAGATTCAGCAGATATTCAAGAAAGGGTTAACAGGGGACAAAATTCCCCCAGTTAATGTTTCATCAGATCAACTCACTGCGTCAGGGGACTGGCTTGAGATCCAAGCTCAATTGCAACATGATGATGTGGCTATTGAGAAAACTCAAATGTGTTGCTTAAGGGCATGGGAAAAGTTGGAAACACCATTTGCTAAGGTTTTCAAACTAATAAGGAGCCATACATAGATTTTGTCTTCCAATTAAGGGAAGCTATACATAAAACTGTGAGAGCACCAGATTTGAGAGATTTATTGTTACAAACTTTGTTTTTTGAGAATGCAAATATCAAATGTCAAAAGGCTCTGCGTCCTTTAAAGGTACAGGGTGCATCACTGGAAAGAGTATATTAAGACCTGTGCTGATACTGGCTCAGAGCCATACAAAGTTAATTTATTGGCAGCTGCCTTACTGTTTTTTTTCTAAACAAAATCATATTAAATATTTTAAGTTTGGAAAGATAGGTCATGTGAGAAAAGATTGCAGAAAAGGACAAGATAAAAAGCAAAAAGGAGGTAAGAGTAACAAGACTGCTCCCAGACTTTGCGATGTTGAAAAGGTAAACATTGGGCTAATGAATGCCACTCCAAACTTGATAAACATGGCCAACTCTTACAACGTCAGAGAAACTGGAGAAGGGGCCTATCATTCCAGGGCCCAAAGATAAACAATACGGAATACCCGCGGTTTCCATTGACCAGCCCATATTTCAATCAAACGCAGAATCACAGATCTATTCCATGCAACCTCCAGAAGCAGAAACATAGCTTTACATCCAATGGCTGTGGAAAATCAGCTTTTGCTCCCTGGTTAAGGAGTTTGTAAAGTTAAAATAGGAGTTTTCAGCCCTATTCCAAAAAAATATCATAGCTCTGATTATAAAAAGGAGTACTATTATTGCTCAAGGTGTATTTGTGCATTTGGTAATTATTGATAGTAATTATAAAAGAGAAATACTACTTACGATATATACTACTAAACCTTTTGAAATTAAAAACTTAATTGCTTATTAAAAATAGAAAACAACTTCTCTATATTCATGTTAAACTCATACTGCATTGCCTGGCCCTATTGTCAGCAGAGAGACAGGAGACAGAGGCCTTGGCTACAGGGCCATAATTCCCTTAAAGCTTTCGGAGGTAATGTGGGCTTAGGAAAACCTTTTCTAAGTGCTAAGACCATTAAGCTGCCATTAGCCACTAGGCCAGCACACCTATGGAGTAAAATCAACCAAAGACTGCCCCAGCGCTAAATGGTCTGCAGGTTTTGTTTGGAGTAATTAAAGCTGTTTATACAAAGAAATCAAAGTTATAATTCTATGTAACCAAACCATTGTTTAAACCACACGAAACTCTTATTTTGCCCAATAGGTCATTAATTTTTGCTAAAATCATTAAAAGAAGTAGTGGGCCAAAAAATAAAAATTAATTAAAAGAAAAGCATTTTAATAGCTTTTCAAATGCAAATGGAGGTGGCCTCAAGGCAGAGCAGCTACAAAGGTATGAGGCCATTGCCCCAGGATATTTTAAAAGATTACTTAAAATTCTTCTAATTCCTAGTCAAGTGTGGTTGCTTAAAACTGTCCTAAATTAAAAATGGCATTTAAAAAAGGGCTTTGACCAGGCACTTGGGAGGCCTGAGGCAGGAGGATCAGTGTGAGTTCCAGACTAGCCTGGGCTACAAAAGTGAGGACAAGGCCAGCCAAAACTGCATAGCGAGACCTTGTCTCAAAAAGGCCAAATAACAACAACAACAACAACAATAATACAGGGATTTGATAGTTTACAAACAAATATGAAATAATATTTAAAGGTTTAAACAGTTGCTTGATTTTGACATCTCATTCGACTAATAAAAGGCTATAATGGTGGCCTCTAAAGGGATTCAATATGATTAACTTTTTTTTTTTTTTTGCCTTTTTGAGACAGGGTCTCACTGTGCAGTTCAGGCTGGCCTTGAGCTCACTTTTGTAGCCCAGGCTGGTCTTGAACTTGCACCAATCCTCCTGCCTCAGCCTCCCAAGTGCTGGGATTACAGGCATGAGCCACCACTCCTGGTGATTAACTTTTTCATATGTGGGTCAACTTATGCAACAAAGATATTTTTGTGCCCCCAAACTGTTCAAATCAACTATTGATGACTTTCAAATTTTATTTGATACTATTAATTGGCTCCATCTTGATTTTGGACTAATTTCTCTGGTGTTATTGACTGCCATTATCCTTGAGATAAGTTAAAAATGAAAAAATGCATAGCTTCCTCTTCTAAAATCTCACCATATCATCAAAGTTCTATTAAAGTAAAAGGAGAGTCAATCATGTCACCTTCACTTGTCAATATATACTATTAAATTTTTAAACTTCTACAACAACATAAAGACAAACCAGGTAAGAAAAAAAAGGGAGGGTGCTAAAAAAGATCTTTAAGAGAGATTTCCACACTGCCCTATGAAAGGAACTCAGTCCACTACTAACTTGGGGCAAAGGGTATGCTTGTGTTTTTCCAGAAAATGCTAAACAACCTATTTGAGTACCAGCATGTACTGTCAGACTGTACCATGAGCCAAATCTAAAGAAGTTAACTGCATTGAGGCTAGATCCAGTCTGAGGCCTCTTCAAGGAACTGACCAAATGGAAATTTAAGGTGGCAAAAAACATAATTATAAAATATGCATATTAATTATAAATAAAAGATTTTATTCCTTCCAAATTTTTCTAATAAGAGGTATCTAATAATTAACAAATAATAAAATCTGACTAGTCTACTTATAAAATCTCTAAAAATTATAATAGTTACTATAATTTAATTTGGCTAAATATTTGAGTACACTCTTGATTTTATAAGGGGTTTATGTGTCTGTGTGTTTATGTATTTGTGTGTCTTTCAATGAACAGCCGTTCCTGTTTTATTTCTTTTTTTGATGACTTGTTTTAAATATAATTTGAGATATAGACTTAAAAGCATGCTTTTTCCCAAACTACCAGATAGTCAAAATGATATTAAAATGGATTTATATGTAACATATCAAAAGATTTAAGCTAATTTAATAAAAATTCACTAGCATGGGAAGAATTTATTAAAGAGGAGCACAATTAATGAATAAGAGGTGTGGCCAAACTTTTTATTCAATAATGGGGAGCTCTCTTAGGAGATGCCCTTAATAAATAGGTCATTGGTTAAAAGATGAAGTTTTTTAAAATGTTACAATAAAGTTTTCTCTTTAAAGATGGTTTTGATACAAATCTAGATTAAAAAACAAAGGTCTTCATATGAGTATGACAATTCACTGTTGTTAATCTCATGGCATATTAAATGTATTTATGATTCCAGGTATACAGGTCTTTCAAAATATAAAACAAAGGTTGCTTATTGAGACAAGACATTCTAAAATTCAGACTTCTGCTCTTTACAAAAAACTCATGATACATGTCTAATTTAAGGGTGACTAATTAAAATATATACATATACATACATATATATACACAGATATATATATATATAGATATAGATATAGATTTCTGTTTAAAATATATTGTTTAAAAGTATTATAACAAAACAAAAATATTTAAAGAATATCACAAAATATCAGTATTGTCTTACTAAAATGTTAAATATGGTATTGATTTCTAAATTTCTGTGTAAAAATATGTAACTTTTATCTGTTAATATTCTCTAGGGAGCTTGGCGTGGTGGCGCACGCCTGTAATCCCAGCACTCGGGAGGCTGAGGCAGGAGGATCGGTGCGAGTTCGAGACCAGCCTGAGCTACAAAAGTGAGCTCAAGCTAGCCTGAACTGCATAGCGAGACCCTGCCTCAAAAAAAGAAAAAAATTCTCTAGGGACTTAAATATTAGAATATCCATAGACAATTATAAAATGAGCTAATAAAAACTTTAACAAATGTTTAATAAACAAAAAGGGGGAGATAGTACAGAAATACATATGAATACACCCAAACAATAGTACAAAAAGTTTTATTTATGTTAAATTTTTTAAATTGGCTACCAGATGGATCTTCTGCTACAGAGCACCCCTAGACAAAGGAAGTGAGTATTCCTTTACAACAGCCTGTTTTCTTTCTAAATGATATGATCAATAGGTTCTAGGAGTTATTCAGAGATGAGAAAGAGGTTTTGCTTGTGTTATTACAGATACTGGAGAAGTAGTTTGGGTACCAGCTTGATTAATAAAACCCTGAAAATGAGTAAACATAAACATTCTGATACAAAACCTCTGAATGATAAAAAGACTCACTTTATATAGGAAATCATTCAGACGACCTCTTCCTAAAATCCAGAAAGGCCCATTGCCTACCTGGGGATAAATAAAAAAAAAAAAATTCACTTGATGCTTTATAGGACACTAAGAAAACAATTTCCTACAATTGAAACTGGGAGAAAACCAGGGAGAGAAAACAAAAGACGTAAAAAATGGCTGCCTTGTTACAGCCTAAAGACAAATCCTAAGTCTGATTCTCTTGGGTCCAAGAAAAGCTCAACAATGAGAAAGTTCACTTGCTACTTAGAAACTAGTCCAGAATAAGAGGGACTGCCTTAAGAAGCCCACAAACCATGCTCTGACTGCCAAGGCAGCCACTAGAAGTGAGACTACTCTCTGAGGCGGAGGCCCCAGAGCTCAGACTCAGCTTCCCAGATGGTCCAGTAGGACTGAAGGACACTGGGTCTGCCTGCTCCTTCTGGCCAGACAGTCTCTATCATCAGCATGGAGGAGCCCTGAGAAATCATGACCAAAGGAAAACACTGTCTATTGCTGGACACTGGCACAGGTCTCTTTATTCTTCTCTAACCCTGACTTTCCTTCCAGTCATCATATCTCAAATGAAACAGACTTTAGAAGACATCTTGCTTTAGCGTGACTGAGATACCACAATATAGTCAGGTTGGTTATTAATCCAATTTATACTGACTAGTTTTTATAAATGTAATATATATTACAAAAAATTATTTCCCTATACAGATGAGTTTCAGTTCAACAATACACAAATAAAAATAGCTTATTGATGTCACTGTTCTCTGACAAGGTGTAACTAGTAAATAAGCCATTATTTTTTTAT
>PVJA010020892.1:0-36356 GCA_004027025.1 Myocastor coypus | reverse complement strand
CCTGAATGTCTGATTGTTTTCTCAGATTTGGGAAGTTTTCTGCTATTACTTCTGCCCATATTCTTTTTATATCATTTGTATTGACTCCTTCTTTCTCATTGATTCCCATTAATCTCACGTTGTTCATTTTCGCATCGCCTTGCAGATGATGAATTATTTTTTCCTGCATTCTGGTTGTTTTTAAAAGATCCTTTCTTACCCTTTCACTGGCTGCAACTGTGTCTTCAGGGTTGGAAATTCTATCTTTATTTTCGTTCATTCGGCTCTGCCAACTTGTGATGGAGGTTTTATTTTGTTGTATATCTCTTTGAAACTGTTTCATGCGATCTATGTCTTTCCTATATTGTTCCGTCAGGGAGTCCATCATTTTTCTATTCTCTAATTTTTTATCGATGTCTTCTTTAATAGTATTGAAGTCTGTCATTATGGTTATCCTTTCTCTCTCTAATACAGAGATTATTTCTGTTCTGTTCTCCTTTCTATTTTTGTGTAGTTGTTCCCCTACTTGGGATGCTATTGATTTAGGCATGTGTTTGTCAACTTTAGATATTATTTCTGCTCTGATGTCCTCTGATGTTTCACCAGCCGTTTTTCCACTTCATGTATTTCTTTTTTTACTTCAGATGTTATCTGTGATCTCAGTTGCTCTATAAGTTTCTGCACTTGTGTGTCTGCCTCAGATGCTACCAATTCAGAGGTTTCATCTGTATAATTCTCATTTTCTTCCATGATAGTGTCTTCTGTATTTGCTTTGGGTGGGCACGGGTCCTGAGATTGCCTCCCACTCCTTGTTGTTATCATTTTGTATGGAAGCGACCTCTGCCCTTTGGTGGTGTTATGCTGTGTCTATGGGCGTTTGGTCTGGAGACTCCAAGGTGGTTCTTCTACAGAGGTTCCTGACTCTTGTGTTGGGGATCTGGCTGCTAGATTTTGTGAATTCTGGCGGATGTGGTCTGTAGGTGGAGGTGGAGCTTTGAGATTGTATAGTCCTGGTAGGCTCGTGGACCAGATCGGTTGCCAAATGGGCTATTTGGTGGGTTTGGTGGTGCAGCTTGGGCTGGAGGGGTTCAAAAAAAAGGGGGGGGGGCGGGGAAAGGGAAGGCAAGCCAAGGATCCTGACCCAGCTGGCACGCGTGCTCAGCTCCCAGCGGTGTGGTTTGGGTCTGGCTGGAACAGGAAGTTAGTCGTGGGAACGCGGAGGCAGGGCAGAGGGGCGCAGGGAGCTTACCTGTGGCGGGCGAGCAGGCTCAGCTCCCAGCGGTGCGATTTGGGTCTGGGCTGGAACCTTAAATGTCTTTAATTTGTTTCCATATTTTTTCCTTTAATAAACACCCTAAGTTTTTCCACTTGGAATTAATATTTGATAGTATTACTGTAATTAATTTTAAATGAGTAGTATGTTCACTAAGGAACAAATATAAACAAATGTTATGCTTTTCACTTGTAGTATATATTCTAATCTGAAAAAGTATAGACTTCTTTCTTAAGAGATGAGTTAATAACTATATTAATTATGAAATTATTTTATATGTGTGGTAGAATTGTGAATATTAGTAAACATATTGAATTTTTGGATATCAAGCAGTTATTACTTGGTTCAGAGAAAATAAAATACTTATGGGATGAGTCATTACATGAAACATAATTAGAGTTAGCTTAGCGAATTTCTAGTGTTATTATCATGTAATCTTGATTAATAACGTACACATGGTTGTACATATCTATGTATACAATGCAAATGTATGACACAAATTTTCCTTGAGAAAGCCCCAAAATGGAAAAGATTTGAATATGTGAAAAAGAGACACAAAGTAATACTAAGTATAAGAGAACTAAAATCAGTATTTTATGGTTTTCTAGCATATACATTTTTAAAAATTATTCTTTGCAGTACATAGTGTTATATGCCTGCAATGAAAATTAACACAAGTTTATACATTAAACTATATGTGCTGCACATATAGTTTATTATAGAAAACTTTTTATATCATTTTCATAATAGCTTTCAAGGTAACAAATGTTTGAATAATGGATGTATTTGCTATAACCTCTCACATGATACAATATGCAAAAAATAGAAAATAACAATTTCCTTAAATGTTGGTCATATATAAAGCCCTGGGTATTATGTTCTCTCTTATCTGCTTATTTTGCTGAATAGTTTGGCACACAGTATCTACTTAATCAGACTTGAAGTCCATAATCGTATGTTATTGTATTAAAAGTGACATAGATTTTACTATGTTCTGGATAGGAATGAAAATGTAAAAATAAAATGGCATGACTCACTTACAGTTTCCTCTTAAGTTGTAATATACCCACTTCCTTCCTTCCTTCCTTCCTTCCTTCCTTCCTTCCTTCCTTCCTTCCTTCTTTCCTTCTTTCCTTCCTTCTTTCCATGGCTGAGGCAAATAAGGTATATGAGGAAGAACAAATCATTATATGTAAAGTTTTCATTGTTACTTTCCTTCTTGGTATAATTTGCTTGGCTTCAGCAAACAGCAGTTATCCCTGTACATTCATAAGCCATATATTAAGGGACATTACAGCAGAAGTTCTTTAACTTCTGCAAACTAGAGAAGATTCAGCTTATATAATCAAATTACATGAATAAATACTTGAAAAAAAGACTAGTAAGAATGGTCTCAGCTATTGTATCTTTATTTACCTATGTTTTTATTTGTTGTTGTTGTTTGTTTCTTTTTGGTGACGGGAGAAACTCAGGTTCTTGTGTTTGCCAGAAAGGTGCTCGTACAGCTAAGCTATGTCCCAGCCCTATGCTGCTGAGTCTTTAGCCAATGACTGTATCTCGATATAGTTTACATATGTCTCATTGAATTATTTCTAACCTATCCATGTTTCATTCATGCTTATGGATGCCTTGAATTACATCTTTATATTTTTCTAGACTTTAATTTTAACTTTGGAATAATTTATCAGATATCATGTCTATTTAAGAATTTTAAAGATATTCATATTTGTATATATTCTTATTTATCACAAAATTGCCATTTTTAGAACCAATATACACTGATACACTCTCATAAAAAACATTTTTCAGTGTTATTAAAAGTGAAATGGCATCATCTATAGCAATCCTACAAGGACTACTGAATACATGTTGATAGCATTAACATTCAAAGGAACATTGAGAGCATCAATGTGGAAGTTTATCGCGTCTACATAATGATATTTTCTTAAATAGAAGCAACATACTGACTATGCTCACCAGTTTTATTGTTTCCTTGTGACAATCAGGAGTACTTAATTTGGAGGCTGACAAATACATGACACTTAAAGTATTATAATATCAGTTCTGGTGATATCTTACGGGGGGTACAAATAGAAATGTGTTTTTAACTATTACATCTAAATTTTACTAGCTCAAGCAATGCAATTTCTACTGAGTATTCGAACAACCATCTTTTGTCTTTTTCTTAAAAATATTTTTTTTTGTCTTTTTTGAGACAGGGTCTCACTATGCAGTTCAGGCTGGCCTTGAGCGCACTTTTTTTAACCCAGGCTGTTCTTGAACTCGCACTGATCCTCCTGACTCAGCCTCCCGAGTACTGGGATTACAGGCGTGTGCCACCACGTTCGGCTAAAAAAATATTTTCTTATATTTGTTTATAATCTGAATTTCATTTAACATTATAAATAGCCATGCATCAGTTAAGAGCAGTATATTATGAATAATTTATCATTAAGTGATTTAATTACTATGTGAGTATCACAGAGCAAATGTACAGAAACCTAGGTGGCAAAGCTCAGCTACTCCACGTGACCTCTTGATTTTAGAAGTAGAAAGACCATGACCTTTATTACGGACAAAACATATAGTGTAGTAAATACATAAATCATAAGATCTTAGCATACTTTACATAGCTTTAATTATAAATCATTACACGTGCTCAACTTTTACATGGCTAGTGCCACAGCAGCTTTATCCACAAGTGTATATGTAAAACATATTGTGATATTTAATAAATTGTGTTGGGTGTGATCTCATGATAACTACAGTATCACTGGGTGATAGTAATGAAGCAATTTTCTCTTCCCTTCTTTCTTCTCTTCCCTCCTCCTTCCTTTTCTACTTCCTCTTCCCCTGCCCCTCTCCCTCCTCTTCTTCCTCCTTTTGCTCCTCCTCCTCCTCTTCCTCCCATCTGTGTTTTGTTTTACTCACTGGGGATGAATTCCAATGCCTTCTCACTGTGCTACATCTCTAGTTTTAAATATCATGTTTTCTGAGAGCGTCTCACTAAGTCACTTAGTCATACAAGCTGTGCTCAAATTTGTAACATTTGTGTCTCCCAGGGTGCTGAGATTCCAGGGGTGAGGTACTGCATCAGACTGATAGAAAATTTTTAGCATCAGTATAATCTTATGTGACCACAATTGTGTCTGTTTTATCTGAAATAGAATTATTTTTAGACCGTGATTGTACAATATATAAGCATATCCCTATAATCCACAAGCTTGTTAAAATGTAGATCTCAACATTTCCACTAAAAATGCAATTGTTGATAAACTATAGATTATTCACTGAATTTTACATGTGAAAAAGCTTTCTGCACTTCTTAAAAATGTTTTAGTGTTTGGGCCCATCAGATAGCTCAGCATACTAACGTGCCTACATAGACAAAGAGCAGCGACCAGGGTTTAATCCCCAGAAAACAGTGATTGAGACTGGGTGTGGAGGTGCACACCTGTGATCCCAGTGCTTGGGAGGCAGAAACTGGAGAATCACTAGAACTCCGATTTGCATCATGAGACCTCATAGACCCTGTACCAAGTACATTAAATACAATTTTTAAAAAGTTCATGGTGTAAGCAGGGCTTGCCTAGGAGCTAGGAAAATTACTTGCTTTAGATGTTACTGTATTTAATATAGAAAAGTCTTGCTACTGCAATAATAAGGAACATCATATAATGTTATAATGTTATGTTTATTCTTAGGTGATAATGCTGTGTTTTCTTGTGTTTCTTAAAGGTGTAGTTGTAAAACGAAACGCCAAGTTACTATGCAGAGCTTTGAACAACGCTATGAACTGGGCAAGTGGCAAGCCTTTTGATTTTACTTGAAAACCCTGAAAATACTGAATTTCCGACAAAAGCAATAAAATGATCACAGAATTATATGGTGATATTTAATTTTTGTACAAGTTAAATATCACTGATAATTAACTATTAGAAGTTTATTTTCAAGTGACACTTTCTTGGAATACCAGACCTTCATAGCATAATTAAAGGCTTTTTCATTTTAATGGTTTATATAGATGCACTTTCAAATTGTGATTCTACCTTGTAAATTTTTGTATGTATGATACACAAGCCATTCGTTTTTGTTATGTTCCAATGAAACAGTTTCCACCACCATTCAGATATTTTCTTTTCTTACTTAGTATAATGGAATAGGAATTTCCACTCATTTCCATGCCAGAAGTTTCCTGTTTATGAATGTGCTCATTTTGGAATGATTGCAGGGTTAACAGTTGGAACAACACTATAGAATCTATCCTGTATTGTATTACAGGGAAGAAAAAAAATATGATTTTTGATAATAGGGAAGATTAGAATTAAATAGAGAAAATAAAACAGGAGTGATGAATGAAGAGGAAAAGCAGATTAACCATTTTGCTATGACAGATAATTTCTAAAAATAAATTACCTAAATTTTGGTAGAAAATACTATCAAGAACCAAACAATTATGAATAAAAAGAATTTACCTTCCTCAGTATTACCACTGCCTAAAAGCTTTAAGGTATTTTTCAATTTAATCTTCTCAATGAAGAATACATTGGTAATTGGGCTGGCCTGATAGCTCAGCAGACTAGGGCACCAGCTTCGGCAGAGTTCAGTGGCCTACATTTGATCCTGATCCTGTGCTGACCCTGCCCCCTGGGCCTGCTGAGATGGTGATTGAGACTGAGGTGGTGGCTCATGCCTGTAATCCTAACATTTTGAGAGGCTGAAAACAAGAGGATCACTACAAGTCTGATCTATGTAGTGAGACCTTATAGACCAGTGGTTCTCAACCTTTTTAATGCCATGACCCCACAATACAGTTCCTCATGTTGCATTGACCCAAAACCAAAAAATAATTTTCTGCTACTTAAAAACTGTAATTTTGCTACAGTTATGATTTGGAATGGCTTTAGGCAACCCCTGTGTTTTGGTCATTCAACCCCTGCCGGGGTCGCTACCCACAGGTTGAGAACCGCTGCATAGATCCTGCAGACCCTGTCCTAAGTGCACAAAAAAAAGAATACTTTGGTAATTAGCCTTCATGACATGTTACGTTGTATGCATACCATATTTTGATAATGTAATTCTTTCTAAAGCTCAAATTACTAGCATATAGTTATTATTAAAATAGCTTTTAACCAAAGAGAATCTTCCCATTCCAAATATTTAACATCACATCCAATGAAGTATAAATTTCAAAACAAAAAAAAAAATATATATATATGTATATATATATATATATATATATATATATATATCAGCCAACCTTTCTATGTGGTTTGAGTGAAGGTGCTGCTTTAAAAAAAAGAAAGAAATATATTTTTATAAGCTCAAATATAAAATTTGCATTAAAATAATGTAGTAAAAATCAGAATGCATTGTCTGATAAATGAATTTCTGATCTTGTTAATTTTATAGAGACATTTAATAGGTGAGATAGGGGTACATCCTGAGTGGTACACCTGTAGAAGAGATTTTAACAAATAATAAAACAATATGTCATTCTCCTGCTAGTTAAGCTTTCTGGAAGAGAAGAAGAGATAAAAGTGTCTAAATGTATGGTTTGTCCTATTTTAGTTTATGAAACTCCTTAAGGAAAGTGAAAGAATAAAAACATATTGGTGAGTTTCCACCATAATGAGATATGTAACTGCATGTAATATCATATAATATTATTATTATTATTTTCGTCTTTTTGAGACAGGATTTCACTATGCAGTTCAGGCTGGCCTTGAGTTCACTTTTGTAACCCAGGCTGGTCTCGAACTTGCACTGATCCTCCTGTCTCAGCCTCCCAAGTGCTGGGATTACAGGCGTGGGCCACCATGCCCAGCTTCATATAATATTATTATGAAGTGGATTTGTGTTAGTGAAGAATTTATATCTGAAACTTTTTTAAAATACCAATTTTTAAAGGGAAGGATATTGGTATCATAAGGCAGTGATAAAATGGGATATTTAAAAGGCTCATAGGGAGCCAGGACAAATACAACAGGAAGAGAGAAAGAAACAGAGTAAATGTAATGTAATCAAACCAGATATATAGGTCATATTAAAACAATGTCAGAAGGGCTGGGGAGATAGGTCAGTAGAATATGTGCTTGCCTGGCAAGCGCGGGGTCCTGAGTTCAATCCCTGGTATAGGAAAAACAAACAAACAAACAAACAAACAAACAAAAAAACGTCTGGAATCATTTAGAAATTCTAAATGCCAATTAAAAAACAAATATCAGAATGTAATAGCAAAAAAGCACAAATACAATCTTACTATATCTAAATATACATCAATCACATAAAAATATAAATTCATTGACACCACGTACAGTGTTTTATAGAACTGTTGTCAGTGTCAGCCATCTGGATGAGTTACGGCCATTGCCTCACCAGCTAGCTCTCCATGAAAGCCTGAGAGAATGTTTTCTCTCTAGGTGACTCTCCTTAGGCACACTTACATCATTGATCCCTTTCTTATGTGGCCCCATAATCTCTTTGAACAGAAAATTTGGAACACCAGTGAGCTATAGGATATTACAATATCAGTTCTCTTATGTCCTGAGCCCTCATTGACCTAGAAAGACTAGGGACAAAATACTGGCTATCTTTGCAGCCCTTCTTTTTCTCTAACTTTTTGGTCTGCAAACTTAAGTTGTTAACCCTCCAAAATAGAACCTTAGTGACACTATTACCCTATCACATAAACCCTTGAGCTTAACATCATTGTCTTTCTGAATATCAAACACCTTAGACTTAACTTGGAACTGGTATTTTTCATCAATCATTGATATTCTAGTAAATCCCTATAGAATGTGATAGGAAAAAACAATTACATATAAATTTAGAAAGATAACTATGTACAAAATTGTAGCAGGTCAATCCTATGACATTTTTTCCTTGTCTCTTATGGTCTTTTATTACCATTTTTTTTAATTTTAAGCAAACATTTACTTGAGAGAGTATAGCAATAATTGATATGACATCAGAAGCAGCATACATCTAAAAGACCAGAATGACAGGCATTATAAGCTTGGTTTTAGTGTTACATGTTGCTAGCCTCAGTGTCATAAACCTGTTGGAGATTCTTAGGACCATTGTCTAAATCGTTCTGTGTATGTAAGTGCATGGTTTTGTCCCTGCCATGTTTCCTAACTTTTCTGCTTGCTGTCACTTCATTGTTTAATCCTTTAGTTCTTGATTACTGTTTAGCTGTGTTACCCTTTTCCATTTTTATTCCTTCTTTTGAGTTCTTACACTAGGGTAGTAAATCCTGTGGGAATTTGACTGACCTTGTCGTATACAAAAGTTACATGTTTTATTATATATGTCTTGCTTTAACTTGGCCTTAACCATCCAGCAGAAAAGTTTAACCATGATTCATAACAAGTAAAGCAAGATTAGCATGCTGAGCCGTAAAAGGCTCAAGTCAACAGCTTCTGACGTTGCCAGTTCTGCTGATACCCCACTACTATTATGGACTACTGGCCTATACATAGAGCTACTTTCTCTTAGTTCAATGAGAAGAAATATTCGTACCAATAATGCTTAGTAAAGTTATCATGTCTGCATCTTGTACTCTAACCAACTACCATGAAGACAACAATCTGCATTGTATTGATTATCATGGCTGTCTAACTAATGTGTTTTGAAACTGTGCCATTCTTAATTATTTCTTATTAAAATTAATAAAATTTAAAAAAGAATAATAACAGATTATGGATTTAAAATCTTCTTCCACAATAGTTTGAAGCTACAGTGCCACTGACTTCTGACACAGCTTTAACCCAAATGGCAGAACTTTTTTTATCTGTAGACTATTGCAGTTTTTCTCTTGGAACTGTGTAGATGAATTTTCTAAGATATCATTTGCTAGCAATTATCTTTGGAACTTCCAAACCTTTCACTTGAGAGGTTTCTATTTATTGAACCTTGACTTTTAAAAAAAAAAATTCCCTGAATTTCTTTATTACTTTGAGCTCTCTGGGTTCCACATTGTTTTTACTTTATACCATAGTGTTATTTAACTTGTTATTCATTCTTTCTGCCTTTTATATCTCTTCCTGCTATATTTTGTGAGAGTCGTGTCATCTTATAGTTTATTATCTGATTCTCTGAGTATATGCAATGTTCTAATCTATCATGGTTTTTATTCCACTCACTCCCTTACATTGTCTATTTTGTTTAGGAACGTATGTTCCCTTCAAATCATGCATTATCTTAGTAATCAACTTTTCCTCTTAGTTTTAGAGAATGGATGTGAAGAAAGTAGACAGAAAGATTTTAGAGCTCATAAACCAGTCAAATTCTGTTGATGCATTTACTAGGTTGCTCCACTCTCTGACAAACTGAAGAATGACTCCTGTGCCTCTTTGGAAGACATTTCTTTGTTTGTTTTGGTACTGATAATTGAACTCAGGACATTCACTCACCAGCCCAAGATAATTCATATATATATATGGCTCATCATGTGGCACTGGGGACTGAACCATGGTCACTGCGGTTGCCTAAGTTTGCCTAAGCAGGCTCCTTATATCGCTGAGTCATCTCACCAGCTCCTCAAGATAATTCTCTTATGTGCCTGTTTCTACAATTTTTTCTAGTTGGTCCCCAAATCAGAAATGGGGAGGAAAAAGCTGGGCGTGGTGGCGCACTCCTGTAATCCCAGCACTCGGGAGGCTGAGGCAGGAGGATTGGTGTGAGTTCAAGACCAGCCTGGGCTACACAAGTGAGCTCAGGACCAGCCTCAACTACATAGCAAGACCCTGTCTCAAAAAGACAAAAAAAAAAAAAAAAAAAAGAAATGGGGAGGAAAGCAGGAAGGTGTTCATCAGGTCCTGCTGTTTCCATTGTCATAACACTCTATCCAGCTGGAGATGTTACTAATCTAGATCACCAAACTTATAGGTTGTTCCATTTTCTTGTTTCTTCTTGGACAAAACAGCAAGCAAGTATTTGCACAAAGTATTGTGGGAGACAGCTTAGACACAGAGTGAGCTTCCACAGCATTCTTTTTTAGTTGAATTCAAACTCAGGGCTCATGCTTGCCAGACAGTTACCGTGACAGGGAGCAATATTTGAGCATGGTCTGTCTCTGTCTCTGTCTCTGTCTCTGTCTCTCTGTCTCTCTCTGTCTCTGTCTCTGTCTCTGTCTCTCTCTCTTTCCTGCTTGTGGCATTTCAGAGAAACAAATCACATTTCTCTTCTAGTTTTGTCCACTTCCATTTATCTCTCAGATAATGAGATTCGTTCTTGCTTCACCTGCCTAGCCACTTGACACATACTTCACATCTTTGTTGAGGATGTAGTGGGCATTGCAGCTGCTTGCTTTGATGATCTTTTATTTTACTTTTTCTTCCGTGCTTGGAAGCCAAACTACTGAAAAGAAAGATCAAAATAAAACTTATAGCTTCTTACAATGTGCTTTGAGGAGCAAAGCTATGATAATTAGCTGTGTATATGTCCTGAGAATTCTAAATTCATTGCCAGATTTTAAAACTTTTATTTTTATATTCCAACTGTCACTTTTATCACTTCTACCTATTTCTGTGGATACAAAGCTCACATTTAGATGGTATGCTCATCAGCTTTCTCTGGGTTTGTGTTGAATGGTTTGCTAGAACACGGCACTTCTTTTTGAAGCACTTTATAAATGCTAGTTAATTATCATGCCCTCAGGAATCGTACAGAATTATCATTTCCATAATTTTTATCGTGAAAATAACATATAAGGTTATTACATGCAGATCTCAAAGTAGGTGGGAACAAAGGACAAAACAAAAACAGCAACAGGGTATTTTAATGCTTCAAAGAGTACTATTACCTGTTATTACAGATTCCTTAGAAACTGGTGTTATGCCACCTTATTAATTGGTATCTTGGCATCCTGTTTACCACTTAGCAACCACTTCATTTGAGGCACGACTCTCATATGCAACAATTGACTTGCTTTAAGTGTGGCCATCATTTTATTGTCTTACAGCCGCAACCTCTTTGTCACTAGACTTGCATTTTATTGATTTTTCAGACCAACTGTTATTCACATACATGACTTCAAGTACTGTACTGGATATAAGTATGACCTTTCCAGTAACCTATGTATCTGTGCAATGTCTGAGGTCATGAAACAACCTGATTTAGTCTATTACAGCTGCTTATCTACTATCTCTAGGGGAAACCAAAGAGACCACAGTTATTCTAAGCTAGAGCTGTGGAACATTGTTGTCAAGAAAAGCAAACACAGTAACTGTGTTTAGGGACTCTTAGAACAATTTTCTCCCAGAAACAGTGAGCTAACATCGCATGCCTTTATCTTTTTAACCCTGTCACCATAGCTGAAAACTTACCTTAATACTTTACTTTCACAATCTTTATATGTTTATTTTAGCCAAGAATTTTTAAAAGAGCTAACTATGTTTACTTTTTCTTTTTGGAAATCGTTTCAAAGGCTTTGTTTTGTGAAGCCCATTATCAATTCACACATTTCTGAAACCCAACCTTATAGCATTATTCCTAATAAAATCAGAATAAATACTTATTAACACTCAATGCAGTAATTGCTGTGAATTTTACATACATTGTGGTTCTAAACCACCAACATATGAAGGTCAGCTGATATAATAAGGAGGAAGGGTAATAGAAAATTATAATGTAAAAATGCTGAGAACAATAGATTAAAGGATGCAGCATCAATTTAGAAATGTTACAAATAGACTCGCAATGAAAGACTAGAGACTATTATTCTGAGAGGAATGGGGCATAGATATATTAGAAACTTGGAAAGCTCTCAGGATAAGACCTTGCTGTGATTCCCATGAGTTCGCCTTGTGTTAAGAGCTTGGCCCTCAGAATGTCACTACTGGGAAGCACTGCAGATCTCCCCAAGAAGTGAGACCTAGTACACATTCTCAGGTCAGAGAATGAGTGCCGAAAGGTCAGGCAAGAGGATGCCACCAAACCAATGAATAAGGTTGCACACCACCAGTTTCTAAGGAATCTGTAATAACAGATAATGGTCTTCCTTGAAGGTCAGAAGGTCAGAGAGTGAGCACTCCTTAAGGGAAGAGCAACACTTAGTCTCCTCCTTCTCCTGTGCTTGCCTTTTGGCTCCTTATATGAGAAGTTAACTCTGGTCCAAGAGTCTTCCATGGTATGGCACTTTGTCAATGCTCCGTCAATGAGCAATACTGCATGAGACCCTCCAAAGCAGTGAACCAAAAGAAATCTCTGTTTATGCAGGAAGAAAACCATGCACTTATGTACACAGGATGAAAAAGATTTTGGTCCTAAGAACCTTTGAAAGATTTTTCATACAAATGATACCAATGAGCAGTGCTAAAAATACTGGTTTGTTAGAGGTGTATTGCTTCTAATGTAAACTCAGTTGCTGCTATACTCTCTCTGAAGTAAATGGTTGACAAACAAACAAAAAAAACGGGTGTTGAATGCAAGTAAGAGACTAGGCAAAATGTCATAAGCTTGACAGGATACAATTTTGTACATCTTTGGATTTCTAAAGGTCTGTGTAAAATGTATAACTACTTTTATCACATTCTATAGAGGTTTATTAGTGTATTAAAGATTGATGGAAAATACCAATTTCAAGCTAAGTCTAAGATGTTTGATATTCAGAAAGATAGTGATGTTAAGACCATCACCGGTAACCCAATGCAAATAAGGAACACTGGACTGTGTATACAGCTACTTCCTCTCAGCTCAAAGAGGAGAATTTTTTTCTTTCTCTTTTTCTTTCTTTTCTCTTTCCTTACCAATATTGATCAGAAAATATTTCATGTCTACACCCTGTGCTCTGTATAACTATTATGAAGACAACACTATGCAATGTGTCAATTATTGCAAATGTACTACTAACCCATTTTGAAACTATCATATTGTTATTTCTCATTAAAAATAATAATAGTTATGATTTGCAAAAAAAGAAATCTCTATAATAGAATGGCTTCAAACATTTCATAATTTTGGCAGAAAACTAGTCAATATAAATCTCTTTACAAAATGCTTTAGAATTTTCATATGAACTGAGCTTCCAGGGATATGTTATGTATGTTCTATACCTGAGCTCAGCAGTGAACATTTGCGTTCAAAATGTCTACACATCTGCGACAAGCTAATTTATTTATTTGTTCTGATGACATTATTATACAATTATTTCTTCTCTTACACAGTAGAAATAAATGACACCAAGAGTACTAGTAGAACTAGTAGAAAGCCCATGTTTCATGTCTTTATCCAACCAAAGCATAACCAGAGAATTAAAGCCAGAGAGAGAAACAAAATTATAACCTCTGAACTGAAAATTCTTTAGCAGTGAAAATCAGGACGCTGAAAAAACAAACACATGGAGTTCAGAAAAGAAAACATGAAAACTTAAACAAAATTTATAACCACTTATTCTTTCAAGGTAATCTTATTCAGAAATAGTCTTGGAAGAAAATTAGTGACATAATATCACACTATAGTGATACGGACCACCATTCTTTTTTTCTCTGTACCAAGAATCCAGCTCCAGGCCTTGCACTTGCCAGGAAGTCACTCGTGCTTCTGAGTTATGTTCCTGCCTGCACCTCCATTCTTGTACAATTAGTGTACTTGTTAAGATTGATCATGGGAAGACACAAACTCATGAAGAAGGGTATAAGCTTTAATGTCATGAATGGATAAGACAAAGAATGGCTGCTCTTATCAGAAGCTAGGCAAGAAAACTGTGGCCTTCTCTTTCATAGATCTTATATGGAGCCAAATATGCCAAAAGTTTGATTTTGGACCTCAAGCTTCCAAAAGAAAGACCCCGTGAATTGGCTGTTTTAAGTCACAAAGTTTTTGGTACTTTGATATGCTCACCTTAGGGTCAAAATACCAGTAAAATTGTGTGCATCATTTATGCAAGAAATTGAAGAAATCTCTTTTTGGAAACTTTTAGGAAAAAATAAACAGGTCCTATAAACTAGATGAATTACAAATTCAATATGCACAATGGATTTTATTCCTATATATTTGTAATTAAAACTAAAAATTGACATTTAAAAGCACCATGTCCAATAGCATTTACAATGATTGGACACAGAGGAATGAATGATCAAGCTATCAGTCCTCACTCTGGAAATGAAATTTTGCTGAGATATTAAATGAACAATAAATTAATAGAAGCATAATACATCACAAATTGAAAAATTCAAAGCCACCCTATTCAAAACATTAGTAGCCTGTTTGTGCACACAGATCCAAATTTGAAAGACTTGAACTAGGAAAAAATTTTAGGAGCAATGAAGATGAAAGATTTATATTATCTCGCTTTAAAATTTACTATAAAGTCATCAACAAATATAATAACATGAATACATAGATGAATGTCTCAACGCAATAGTCAGTTAAGAAACATACATTCATATATCTAATTTTCAACAAAAATATCCTAGCCACTGAGTGAGAAAAGAGTACATTCCAGCTGATGATGGAAAATCAAATACTCAGATAACATAACAAATAACAATTGAATCTTACCTTATAATACTTATGTTAAGTAGATCATAGATCTAAGCATGAGAGCTAAACAATTAAAACATTTAGAAAAATGTCAAGAAAAATTATTTGTGGCACCATATGAGTGAAGATTTATTAGATTAGTTAAAAGCAAAACTTTAAAAGAAAATAATGTGGTAAATTTGAGTTAATCAAGTGTAGATTAACTTCTTCCTCTAAAGAAGCTACTGGATAAAAGCAAGACAAGAAATACATTTAATATTAACAAATTCTATAATTCATAAATCGTATCTCTATAAAACTGTCCTTCCTAATTAAAAGCAAAGTGTTTTTGATATTTTAATTCAAAATAAATTCAAGTGGGAATTCAGTCCCCTGGTCTGCTGTCCTGGCCCTGCCCATGGGATGTGCTAAGAGGGCAATTGAGTCTGGGCATGGTGGCACGTGCCTGTAATTACAACTCTTAGGAGGCTGTAAACAGGTGGATCACTATGAGTCTGATCTAGTAGTGAGATCCTGAAGACCCAGTATACCCTTCCCTAAAATGCAAAATAAATATACAAATAAATAAATCTTCTTTCTTTCTTTTTTTTTTTCAGGACTGGGGTTGAAACTCACGACCTTGCACGTGCCGGAGAGGCATTTGTGCCATGGAGCTGTCTCCCCAGCATAAATATTCATTTTCAAAACAACTTAATAACTGTTTCATATTTTTCTAAAAGATAATCTACTCAATGTATAAATTGCTAAAAAATTAAGTCCTTGGAAGAAATAAACAGAAAAATATTCATCCCTTCTTAGTATAGTACAGAAGAGTGAAAAGCAGTTACACCCAAGTATAGCTACGCTATAATGTCATGTAGTGATAAGTTTCTATAAAAAATGAAGTAAGGAAAAATGAGAGAATGGTTTGTGCGATTACAGAAAGTCTCCTTAAAAACTTACGATCTGGCCAAAACTGTGAACCAGTGAGGGACGGAGCTATGCATCTAAGTAGGCTGTTGGAATTGTGGGTATAACAGTTAGGTTGCTTCTGTGCCCTGAACTTTGGTATCTCCTGCAAGTTCACATGTGGAAATCTAATCACTAATGTAACCGCATTAGGAAATGGGGCCGTGTGGCACTTAGGTCATGGGGATCGCAACTGTGTGAATAAAAACAGTGTTATCATAAAAGAGCCTTAGCAAATTTCAGGCAGGAGAGGTAGCCCTCTATGAGCCAGAACTTGGGTCCTCAGCAGAAACCCAAATGGCTAGTAGCTTCGTTATGGTCCCTGCAACTTCTAAAACTTGGAGCAAACGATCCAGCAAGGGACAGAACACATGGCATTCACTTAGCAGGGATTGCAAGCTAACTTTTCTGGGTACAAATCCAAGAAAATTTTCTTTTCCAAGTAAATGAAAGCAGAAGGTAAATCTGCATAAATTAAGCTTCAGCAGTACCTTGTGCAGATTCTGTTCTGTGGTTTCTAGATAGATACCCAGGCTCTTCCCACCTGCTCCATTTCAAACTATGATTCTAGTGAGTTGCATATTGTAACCATTTTCCAACATAGTAGGTTGCTCACTTTTCACTGATCAATAAATGTCAATTTAATTCCTTTAGGCCAATTTTTTTTCCTTTTTTTTTTCCTTTAAGGCAATTAATGTAACTTCTAATTCAGTATTTGTGAATTAACATTCATAGCAGAAGGCTTCAAAATATTTACTAAGATTCACAGTAATCCTCGACACAGTAGAAGAGATTTAGGCAAAAAGGGAATAGATCAGATATTGCTTGGGCTCTACCAAAATCATTAAAAATCTTTCATTTCCTAGCACAGATTTATTTTAAAAAAATATGTTAAGGTTTATTTGATTTTGATTCATCTTGATAACTCTACTCCTTTTTATTTATATTTTCTCTATTTGTTTATACCACCTCAAGGTGTTGAATTTATCCAAATTACCAGTCAGAACATTTTTACATATGTTGTATATTCATGATTTTATTTTCAGGTAATTTGGCTTAGGTCAATAAGGCAGAATAACAAATGTATGTGAAATAAGACTCATAATTTAAGATACTATTTGAATAATACCATGCAGACATTTCTACATTCATCACTCAGGTATTCAGCTTCAGTTTTCATGTGTTTTGGAATTATTATTCAGATGTACATAAGGTTTCCTGACACAAAGAGAGATCACCATATGGACAAGAAGAAACTAACTCCGAGATCACCGACCTGTTTCTCCTTGAAAGCATGATTTGTGGTTTCCTCTGAGAAAATGAGAGATGTAAAATGTACTTGTGCTAAAACTTATAACCTAGTCTATAAATGCTCAACTGGTAATTGAAAGTAGAACAAACCCTTTACCTGTGCTTTGCAACTCTTGACCAATTCCTCTCTGCTATGCACATAGGTATAGCAGACATTTAGAAAGTTTCTGTTGAAAATTGCACAGAACAAAGTTTGTTGCCCCTAAGTTGACTGAGTCTACCCCTTTCCAAATAGAAGGCATCACTAATAACTACAGTAATTTATAGAATGGCGAGGGACATCTCACTTCAGTTTTCACAACTTCCAGGTTCCCTCCTGTGAGTTACGTTTAAAAGTAATAATCAGCTGTTTCCTAAACATGCAATTACCTAGATTCTACTGAAGACAAGGCCTCACAGAACTGCACAAGCAGAAAACACCATTTCATTGGAACCGAATAGCCCTCACATCATAAGATTTTCCCCAAATCTAGAAAGCCAGGAAACTAAGAAAATGAGGAACTGTACAGAAGCCTTTCTCAATAAATCTTTTTCTTTTTTAAAGAACTTCTTTATTTATAAAATTTTATTTTGTTTTTATTGTTTTTAATAAGAAATAACAATGAGACAGTTTCAAAATACATTAGTAGGATAACCACAAAGATTGATACAAAAGATATTGTTCTCTTCATAGTAGTTGTTCAGAGTACAAGATGCAGACACGGCTGCCCAGCTCCACCTCGGACCTGCCTGCCTTCCATCTCAATCCTGCAGCACAGAAGGAAGCCCGCCCAGCTCCACCTCTGACTCTGCTGGTCATCCCACAGTGTAGCAGCCTCAGCCCAAGTCCATCCCCTGAAGTGTCAACAGCCCGAGCTCCAATTTCACTCACCATCCTGACTAGGCTCTCTCAGCTCGCATTCATCCTCCGATTTGACAATTGCCGGAACCCCGACTCCATCCACTATCCCCAGGCAGCCACCAACCATCCCTGCACTGCCGACCACCATCCTGACCCACGGGGCCTTGTGGCAGTGAGCCGCCTGAGTTCTGACTTGCAGCCAGGCATGTCTGGAGGGGAACATGCTTGGTGGATCTAGACCCAAATTTCCATAGGTGTTACCTGCATAAGTCCATCAAAGTGCAGAGATCACTACTATAAAAAAACAATAAAGACACGGAGCAAGATCCAATCTTAGGTCCTGAGTCCACTCAAAACAAATACAGGAGACACTAACATGGAAGACAATGGGAATCATGAAGATGAAATCTCCAAATTGGTAGTATCTGAGGTAGACAGACAAGTGCAGACATGTATAGAGCAACTCAGATCAGAGATAACATCTGAAGTAAAAAAAAAAAAACAAATGCATGAACTAATAGACTCTGAAGTGGAAAAACAATTACAGAAATGTATAGAGAGAACCAGAGCAGAAATAACCTCTGAAGTGAAAAAAAAAAAAACCTCTCTAAATGAATAGCATCTAAACTAGATGAACAACTACAGAAAGGCAGAGAGGAGAACAAAGCAGAAATAATCTCTAAACTAGAGAAAGAAAGGATATGAGAGATGCAGACATGATAACTTTTCTAAACAATATATGTACAGATATTTCTTCTAATTGAACTAAGAGAAAATAGTTGTATACATAGAGCAATATTCCATAATAGTAGTGGGTTATCAGCAAAACTGGCAATGTTGGAAGCTTTTGACTTGAACCTTTTACAACTGAGCATACTAATCTGTCTTTACTTTTATGCCTCCTGGTTAAGCTTTGGTGCTGGTGGTTAAGGACAGGTTGAAGCAAGACCTGTACAACAAAACATGTAATTTTCATATCTGTCAAGGTCAGTCAAATCCCCTTAGGATTTACCTTGAAACCATGTACAGCATTTTGTGGAACTTTTGTCAGTGTCAGCCTTCTGGATAACTCATGGTTATTGCTTGATCAATTTACTCTCTGTGTGAGCCCGAGAGAATGTTTTCTCTCTAGGTGACTCCCCTTAAGCCTTCAGCTTGTGCGCCAGGCAAGTTTGATCTTCTTTACCATGTCTCCTCTCTAGAGACTGAGCCAAAGTCCTTGTCTTCTCCCTGACTCTCCAGCTACAGCTTTAGCCTAAAGATATGCATTGTTGTTTAAGCTATAATTTCTGCTACTAAAACAAAGACCAATGCTTACTACTGACATCTCACACTGAAAATAGATTAATAACATTAAGCTCACAAAAATATATTTCAAAGTTACTTATACCATTTGAAAGCATTCTCTAAACCTGGTTCATGTGAGACAATGCTTGTGAGATGTGAAGTTTTCATTCAGTGAACATTAACCAAGAATTAATACATCTGCTGCAGTTAATACGTCAAAACCAAACAAACCCCAGCCTTTATAGAAATGAAAGTTTACATTGTGACATTTTAGTCATCCTAAAAGTAGAGATGGGTTCTTGGTTATTGGCTATTGATTCTGCAATGTATTTCCATACTGGTATGTTTTGTATGGCCAAGGCTACCAGTTTGCCCCATAAAATGATTTATTCCTTTAGAAAATGAGAAAATTTTGGGCTAACAAAAATGTGAACAACCTGTTCTACTATGCATTCGTAAGTGGGTTAGATTGTAATATAACCAGAGAATTGCATTCGCTTCCCTTCTTTCATGCTTGCTCATTGAGTGGTTTCCCTGGATCACAGGAGATACCTCAGTCAAGGAGGGGAGTATATATGACATTCATTACATCAAAATTGGAGTTTTAAATTCTGTCACCTACCTGAGTTACATAGAGCCTTTTTAGCCCTGCCCTCTGCAATAGGAACAGCACTTCCCAGACAGTAATAGCCCTCTAGCCTGAATTCTCAAATGCAGAGCCAAGTGGGTTCGAGTCCTCAAAGCCCCCACCACCCAAGAGAAGTCAAGTAAAGCGCTGCTCCCCTGATGCTGCTATTAGAAGATTTTGGGAATTCAGCTTGCTATGTATCCTTCCCTGAAATAAAATGAAAGCCAAGAAATTCACAAAGCGTAGATAACAAGAGTCTTATGTAAACCAGAAAATCTACTCACTAAAAGCTTCTTGTTTTGTGAAGTGGAATACCTTGCCTTCTGGAGTGCAGGAATGAATGGAATGAAGAATATAGATGAATGTGAAAGAAAGATAAAAGAACATTTAGTTTTCCTGGATGACAGTTTTGTAGGTAATGTACTCTTCCACTTTGTAATAGTGATGACTGAAATGTCATATAATTTTCTGGATTTGTTTACTAAGAATATTACATATTCCCTTGTAGAACAGAAGTTGCTGCATTTTCATGTCCAAATAGCACCTTAATAAGCTTTCTATTACATTGTTATCATTATTATATAATATCTTTTGGTATTATAGCAAAGCAACGCTTTTAAATTCAAATTGTCAGAGTTGATTCCCTCAACTTGACTTTTCTTCTGCTGTTTTGTTCTGTTGTAATCAGTACAAAGTACACTTTACCATTTTCTTTTGAAAAAATGCTTTACCTGTGCTATTATTAGCTCATGGGAAAGACTGATTCTTTAAAGAAAATGAAATTATTCCGAAATGGTGCTAAATTTTAAACAGTAAACGATATGCATATTTTATTTTTTTTTAAAGCTGTGTACTACTGTCTTCAAGGTGCCCACCACAGAAAAGTAGAAAAAGAAGATGTGGCAGTTTTACACAATGGAGCATTATTCAGCTTTAAAATACTTGAGGCTTTTATCAGTAAATGGATGCAACTAAGGACCGTATTGGTTAGTGAAATAAGTCATACTTGCATATGAAAACATCATATTGACTCCTTAGTGTAAGAACCTGAAAGAGCAAATAAAATCTGAAAGGTAGAATAAATACTTTGTAAAAGGAATGAATCAGTCCAAAGTGAAGGAATAACTGAGATGAAGAGGACAGGAGAAGTGAGGGGAGTTATGCCTAAGCAGAATGGTTTGGATCATTATACTCTGGATTTCTGCTGGTCTGTGGTAAGGAGCAGTTAATACTTTTTCTTTTCTTATTTTTATATACTTGTTTGATCTCTTCCAATTTCTTATGTTTTTTCCTTTCTTTCTTCCAATCTTTCTTTCTTTCTTTCTTTTTTTTTGGGGGGGGGGTCCGGGGAATTGAATTCAGGACCCTGTGCTCGCCAAGCATCCACCTATTCTGCTGGGCTATCTCTCCTGTCCCTCTTATTTCAATTTTGCATGCATATATCTAGTAATCTGAACAACTAATTTGAAGATAACACTAAGCAATATAACAAATATTTTGAAATTCATATTTTTGCTTAGTGAAATTCCATAGCATTTCCTATTTTAATATTATTTTGTACTCTGTTTAAAAAATAAAAAAGCAGATGTAAATAGAGGCTAGTTCAAAATGAATATTAGGTTTACTTTTTAATTCTATGAGATACGCTATTGGTGTTTTGATCAGGAATGCATTAAAAACATGCAAAAATTGTGAAAGTATTGGCATTTTCACTATATTGGTTCTTTCTACCCAAGAACAAAGCATATGTGTTCTTCTTTTGATGTCATTTTTCATCTCCTTTATCAAAGTATTACAATTTTCAATGGAAAACAGTTTTCCTTTGTTAGATTGACTCCTAGGTATATGATTTGTTACTTATTTTTTTTTAAAAGAGAATGCAAAATGGTGGAAAAAAAACAAAAAAATTAGAAATGATTGAGAATTTTATGAAACAAAAAAAAAGGAATTCAACAATGGTTGTTCTATTACATAATGTCAACTTCAAGTTATTGACATTATCATATATAAACATGAACAAATGAACATACATATATACATATATACATATATGTATATATATACAAGAAAAGAATAAGTGGTAACTGTTCCTTTAAATAGGCCAACAAAAATCAGCAGTTATGATCCAAGCTATCCTGTATAGTTAAGTAAATACAACTTTTTCCCTTCTTTTGTCTTTTTCCTCATCCCAGTTTTCCTTTTTGTTGAACAGATTCTTTGCCAATCACAGTATTTATTTATACCTTTCAGATTTTATTTGCTCTTTCAGGTTCTTACACTAGGGAGACAATGCTTTGTATACACAAGTGAGTCTGATTTATTTCACTTACTAGTATGGCCTCTAGTTATATTCAATTATCATAAAAGCCTTGACTTTATCTTTTTTGTATCTGAGTATTACTCCATTGTGCAAGAACACCACATATTTCATATCCATTCCTTAGGTGATGTGCATTTCAGGTATTTAAAAGATTTAGCTATGACAAATTGCACTACTACAAAGATGTGTGCACAAATATCACTGTGGTATGATGTTTCAAGTTCTTTTAGAAAAGTACCTAGGAAGGGAATAGTTGACTCGAATCGGACCTCTAATGCTGGCTTTATGAAGAATCTTCACACTGGTTTCCATAGTGGTTTCACCAGTCTGCACTCCCATTCATGCAAGAAGAAAAAACTGATCTCAGAGTGGGTGACCTCCAGAAGGGAACCTCCAAAAGATATAGGGAAAACTGATTCCTTAATCTGAAAAGTACCTCGGACAAGTTTATGTTCTTTAAAGCCAAAGAGTGAATTTTAGGAACAAACAGAGGTTATGAGCAGAATAGATTTATTGAGGGAAAGAAAGCTCCTGTCTGAAAAAGGAGTAGGAGGGTGGTTCTGAGTGGCTGATCCCCAGCAAGCTATTTCTTCCAGGGACTTTCATAGTACACAACCATGCAGAAGGGCAGGTCTAAGGTGGCAGCCATGGAAATTCGCTTAGGTGGACAGAAGGAGGGACAAAACTATGGTCAACCAATGAGATTACAAGCATCATTGCTCAGGTAAAATTGATTAAAGTCAATACCTAATGGGGAAGGGCTTCACATAGCAAGTGGATGTGAATTTGGAACAGGGTCTTTTCCTGTTGAGGGTTGGGTTACTGACTCATTTAGGCTCTTTTAAGATGATTGATAACCTATTTAGAATATCAATCTCTAATACACATTCCTAGGGAAGTGTGTGGCTACATTTGTTTCTTCTTTTGTCTTGAGATCTGGCCCCCAGCAGGGGTGTCTGCCTCTTACAAGCTTTATAGTCACTTTGTGCTCCATCTTATCTCCTTGAGGGCCTGGCACTGTCTGACTGCCTATAGTATTTTTATCTAATTCAGCTGCCTACAACGGTTGGGTGCTGCAATATTAGGTATATATATATATATATATATATATATATATATATATATATATATATATATTTATGATTGCTCTCTTGCTCTTGAAGTTTTCCTTTAACCAGTATGTAAACTAGTATAGACTCATAAGCTAAAAAGATTTGTCTCATTTGAGCAATCTTGGTTTGAAGTCCACATTGTCTGTGAAAAGAATAGCTACCCTTGCTTTTATGTGAGTTCCTGGTGCATGGAGTGTTGTTTTCCATCCTTTTACTTTCAGCCTATGGATTTCCGCACAGTTCCTGTATATTGTTTATTGTTGGATTTTGTTTCTTGACCCACTCTAACAGTCTGTTTTTGTATTTGGTAAATTGAGGCCAGTTATAGCAGTGGTTATAATTATTATATATTGTCTTATCATTGTTGCAGCATTTTTCTGCTATTTTTTCTACTTTTCCTGTGTTTAGTTGCTTGCCCTGTTTGTTGGCTTCTTATTGTTTTTCTTGGAGTTGTGTTCACTTGATCTTTTTTTAAAGTATCTTTTATTATTGTTTGTAGATTTGGTTTGGTGGCTATGAATTTCCTTATTTGCTCTTTGTCATGGAAGTATTTTACCTCTCCATTAACTTTGAAAGTTTTTCAGCATATATCAGTCTGGGTTGGAAATTGTTTCATTTTTTATAAAATATTTATTATGTATGTATGTATTTATTTATTTATTTATTCATTTGGTAAAGTGTCTTGCTATGCAGCTCAGGTTCATACTGATCTTCCTATCTCAGCCTCCTCGGCACTGGAATTAGAAGCATGCTTCACCACACTCAGTTTGAGGGCCACATAGCACAGCCAGGATTCCAGGGCCAAAACAGGAGGCATTACTAGGGTTGGAACTACGGAGCTCTTGCTTGCCATACAGGTGCTTAGACCACTGAGCTATCTCTTAAGTTCTGGAAGTTGTTTCCTTTAAGAACTTGAAATCCTTCACTCTGTGCTCTCCTTTATTTCATGATTTGTGCTGAGAAAGTTGCCTTGATTCTGAGGTGCTTTCTTTTAAATATGATCCATTTATTTTCTCTAGTGGCTTTAATTATGTTGTCTTTGTGTTGAATTTCTTGAAGCTTCATTATTATGTGTCTGGATATAGATTTGCTTTGGTTGGTGCTGTTTGGAGTTCTATATGCCTCTTTTCCTTCTGTGTCATTTCTTTCTCCTATGTTTGGAAAGTTTTCTGCTATTACTTCTGAAAGTATGATTTTTATGTCATCTGTATTGATTCATTTTCATTGATACCTTTTAGTTTTATATTGTTCATCTTTGTGCTGTCTTGTAGCTGCTGAGTTATAATTATCTGTTTCTTTGTTGTTTTTAAGAGATCTTTCCTTGCCTTGTCACTAGTTGTAATGATGTCTTCTAAGTCTGACATTTTATCTTCAGTTTCACTCAAATTGTTTTTGCTAACTTTTAGTAGAATTTTTAATTTCCTGATCCAAAAAGAAACATCTTAAATGAATAAACAATTTTCAGATAAAGACCCTGCCAAATAGCTCAGCAGATTAAAGTGTCTGCAAGTAGGTGCCAAGGATTTAATCTCCAGGCCTCCTGTGCTGGGCTGCTTCCCTGTGGGCCCACTGAAATGGCAATTGAGACTGGGTGTGGTTGCAAGTGCCTATAATCCCAGCTCTTGGGAGGCTATAAGTAGATGGATCACTATAAGTCCAATCTAGTAGTGAGACCCTGAACACCCTGCAGACCCTTCTCTGAAATGAAAAATAATAAGAAGAAAAAGAAAAGAATCAGATAAATAAGTATACATCGCAAATAAATCTATCAAAGAAAAAATATTCAGCATTACAGGTCATTCAAGAGATGCAAATTAAAATAATGCTGAGAATCCACCTCATCTAAGAAAAAATGGCTGTTATCAAGAAAATAGCCAGTAACAAATGCTGGCAGGGATCGGGGAAAAAGAAACATTTCTTGACTGTTGGTTGGAATATAGACTGGTTGAATCACACTGGAAGTCCCTGTGGCAGTCCATTTGACAGAGTTATTCCCCTTCTTAGTATCTACCTGATAGAATTAAAAGCATCACGATGATACATACAGATCCATATTTATATTAGTATAGTTTACAATAGCTGGATCTTGGAAACAGTCCAAATGTCCATCAAGAATTACACGGATAATGAAGGTTTTTTATATACAATAGGGTACTACAACACTGCCATACATAGGGACAAACTTGAGCCATTTCTAAATAAATGGATAAACTCTTCAACCAGAGTCTTAGTGTAATAAATAAGCCATCACTATTCAAATATCTCATTGTTCTTCTGGTATGAGAAACTTAAATTGCAAATGAAGACTAAAATGTGTAATACTTATTAAGAGTTTAGAATAAAATGTTCAAATTCACAATGAAGAAAGGAAGAGGAAAGAAAGGAATGGACACAAAAAGAATATATTTTAATGAGAAGAAATGATAAATTAGCAAGGAACCAGTTTCAAAATAGGTTAGTAGGAAGGTTACAATAATTAATACATTGCATATTGTTGTTTTCATAGTAGCTGTTCATATGACAAGATGTAGACATGATATCTTGTCTAAGAAATATTATAAAAACCTTTCTTCTCTGTGAACTAAGAGAAAGTAGCTGTATGTCCATCCTAACTATCTTGTGTACACATGCATGCTTTTTCACAATAAAAAGGTATTAAAAAAACAATCAGAAGAAACAGGACATATAAAATATTTGAAATGATTTTGAGTGATAAATCTGTATTAGAAGGAAAAACGTCATTATTTAGATCTTTTATCCCTAAAGATACCAAGTGAATTAGTTATCTTTGGTATTTGATATGTATAATTATGCAGGCACTACATAGAAACAATGTCTTCCAAAACAAATGAAATCAACCATTGTCTTTTTATCTGCTCTTTATGTTTACTGCATATAATTGTATATTTAGTTCCCTTTAATGGCTGCAATGTCACTATGTTTTTCCCAGAAAATAAAGAAAATCTTCAAGCACAAAGAAGAAGAGAATAGAAGGAAAAATGAAAAGAAACATTTTGGAGGAGCAGAGTGGTGGAAGGGACGAGAGGGGAATGACAAAGAAGAAGAAGCAAGATGTATACTGTGTGAGAGCAAATTCCCTATGATGACTGGCATCATTATGTGTAGCTAAAATGTAACAGTAACATGGAAATTGAAGGAAAAATGTCTACTGTAAGCAATCTTTATCTCTTCCCATTCTTATTTCCTGTTAATAGCCATTAAAACTATTATTTGAAATTGAGATTGTGTTCTACGTATCAATGTTAATAACACATGACTTGTTCTTTTCTATTCCACAATAAATTATAAAATTCTTTAGTATTCCTAAATTCACTTCTTTATTTCACAACAAGGGTGGTCAATATCTTTAAACATTTTCAAAGGTCACACAATTTTTAATAGTTCTCATAAGGAAGGCCATAATATACCTGATGTGAAAACATATGCAAATATATGAGTGTCTTAGTTACCTTCTTGTTGCTAGAACTAGATATTTAATGCCCAAAAGTTAAAGGAGGAAAGGTTTCTTTTTACTCACATTTGTAGAGGTTTCAGTGAAAATTTAGCTAGTCCCAAGGCAAGGCGCCATAGTAGAGGGGCAAATCACATGCAAAATATTTCACTATGTGGCAGGTAGGAAGCAGAGCTCCTTCTTTCTTTCCCTTTTTATCCACCCAGACTACAAGCCTATGTGTTGCGGTGGGGAGGGGGTGTGTTACTTCATGTTTTCAAGAAATCTATTATGCACATCCAGACAACATGAACTCTGGGAAACCAATCAGTAAGCTAATACAGTATTGTGTTTCCATGTTTCCAGGTCCTCCCCATTCCCCACCTTTAAAATGCAACATACTTTAGGGAGCTATGATGATGGGGCAGATTACTGAAAGTAGAACTGTGTTAAAATGTCTATAAAATGTTCCCAAATTGTTTACAAAGATATTGTACAGCATTCCACATATCCCACACTCTTACACAAGCTTTTACGAATCTAAAAAAGCACCTTGCAGTAGGCAAACAATATATAGCATCTTTTTTATATGTTTGCTATTCTTGGAACTCTCCTGAGATTACTCTATTGATAATATCTTCATATTTCTTTAATGTATTCTCTGTTCATGCTTCCTGGTTTTATCACTGGGAAATTTGCACATACTTTTTCACTTGCAGCGCTCATTATTTTTATTAGCATGTCAGCCTTTCCATATACCTACAAGATGGAAGCTTTTGCTCTCATAAATTTATGCCTAAGTAAAGTAATTTATAAAGTGATTAAATGTAGCTTAATGCCACATATGACAGCTATATTATACATAGCATGTACAGCGTGTTTTACTATTAGCATTTGTACAATGCTTTGAGCCATCTTAAATAGAAGAGGAGATGATATCATATGAAGTTTCAGAAAACCATTCGAAAACAGATGATTAGTGTGACTTAAGCAAAGTATTTCTATTTCCATACCTAATTTTATTAATTAAAAATCTGAATAGTAATAGCTTTCTCCTTAATTTGGAGATCTTTGTAGAATATGTTAGATGAATATGCTGAACACAATGACACATACCTGTGAAGTAGCTGTTTGATAGACTAAGAACTAAGACCATGAATTGAAGCCCAGCCTGATAATATAGCAAAGCCCTAAACCAGAATGAAAATAAAAAGGGCTAGATATACAACTCAGTAGTAGCGCAACCCTATATTGCATCCTCAGTGCTGAAAAAACAAAACAAAACAAATGAAATCAAACCAAACAGAAAAAGTGCAAATTTGTGTTCTACATTGGTCTGATTTATTTCAAAAGCAATCAATTTTAATAATGCTGTCCCACATTGGTATAGAACAATACATACTCCTATATTTGCCCTATCCTGCAGCTTTACAATTAGTTTATGAGAGATCATGCCACCATCTTAATATGTGATGAAATAGCAATAAATTAATTTTAGATGGTAAATCTAGAAAGGTATCTACAATATAAAATATTTTAAATGCAATTATTATAGTAGTATTTAAATTTCCAAACAACTTTGTCAAGTATTCATTAGAGTTAACAGGAAATTTTAAAATTTAATATCTGATGAAGAATACTAATAAAATTTAAAAGTAGCTTTTATCTAACATACAAACTTCATAGCTCTTAGAAACATGTTTAAATGGATTCTGAAGTCACCTTTTAGCTTGCCAGAGAATAGAGCAATTAAAATAGTGCTAAGAATACTAGTTTGGCAGTTCTACTACTATTGACTGTCCTAAACATAAAAGACTGTGAAATTTTATTTCATGTCATTGTTTCAATTATATTTTTCAACGCAGAATTGTACACCTCCTATAATTGCTTTATTTAGAAGTGGCTACTGCAAATGAATTGTCATCTCTTCCTACTTGCCATCACATATATTCTGTATTCATTAACAAAAATATTCCCTTTCTTATCATATCATAAGGGGGAATAGATAGAATTTCTAGTAAGAGAAACCTTTTCAAGTATGTCTATCCATCATGTCTTTCTCTATCACCCTAGCTTTTCCTGCATATTAAAATAGCTATATGTTAAAATACCTATATGTTAAAATAGCTGTTAAAATAGCTATATGTTAAAAATGTTATTCAGATTGAAGTTGAATTAACCTTAAAAATAAAAATGGTAAGAATTACATTTAAACAATGACAACACATTTGAAAAGCAACCATAACTCTGCATTGTTCTATTATGTAATGTGATATTGCTTAAATTATTTTCTAAGTGTATTTGTCAAAAATTGATACAGCTACAGTTTTCCAGAAAATGTACAGTAAATATCTGGATCATGGAGCACAGAGGGCGCTGTTGGCAAAGATATAGCAGTCGGATCATTGGTATATAGTGAAATTTTTCACTGAGATAAAATCTTTTTAAAATCTTACCTCCAAGACATGAATTGATAGCTGAAGTATGTAATAAAATGTGACTGAATTTGACATTTTTAGAAAGAAATTAAGATTAAAATTATCTTTTGTCTCTTTTCATAAAAATTTTCATTAAAAATAGCCCTTTTATTTTCCTAAGGAAGTGAGCTACTACGAGGATGGGAGAATTGTAACATATTTTGTTGCCTTCACTTTATGCTCACTGATCTGTAACTGAGATTTAAGATAGCATGACTCTTCCTTAAATTTAAATTGTATACTCTAGCACAAATGTATGAATTGTTTTAAAAGAATTTACTTTTATAACCATTTCATTACAGTTGAAAGTTGAAAAGTAGTGGTTTATGTGATATAATGCACAGGAAACATTTGAGAAGGTCAATATCATGGTGATTTATGGAAAAATAATTGCGACACAAAAATCATTACACAAATAAAACAAAGAAACATTTGGCTGATGACAGATACTGAAGACAAACAACATTCTAAAGTAATTGAACATATAATCTGAATTTGCACCACCTGGTTAGTTGTAAATTAACCAACATAAATAATGCCATTTCCTAAGACTATGCACTATCAATTAGTATTTGTATATGAATTATAAAATAGATCAGGATACTGGCAGAAGATGAATGTAATAGAATTTAAAATAGGATTTCAAGTTTAAAATTCTACACCAATGTTTTGTAAAAGCCCTATCTAGTACACTCTGGTAAACATTTTCTAGTGTTTGTCAGTGACCATTACAGCAAACTCAGATTGTTATGAATATTGGTTTGATCATGGCAGGTTGTCAACAGCTAGGATATCATTATTAATGATGTGTTTTTTCTGTTCTAATTCAATAGAACATGGAAGACGTGTAGATGAAACTGCTTAAGGAGATGGATGTCAAAAGTGTATTTAGCCCTGGTTTCTGAGACATTAAAAACCATGAAAGCATCATTTTTAAGAGGCCTTTAGTTGGCTTTGGCAGTTATTGGTGTCACATATTCTTGTTGATTTTGCCGTCCTCCAGCTCCCAGAGTTCCGCCACACCTGATCTTTATTTATTACCCTGCTTGAGGGAAAGTCAGTTTCTTAAGCAGCAGCTTTCTATGGTATGCCCCCTCACTCAGTTCTGATTAAAGTCAAGGCAGGTTGTTTGTGATCCAGGAAGAGTTGCATTTAATATTTTCTGATTCAAGTTTATCTTTAAATTATTGTTTTATACATAGCTCAAGATGCGTACTATTCTCTTAAGTATACAGCCAAAGATAGAGCAATTGACAAGTCTGAATACTGGGACTTTAAGGGATTTCCTAGATAGTAAGAGAAATGCTCAAGATTATTTAAAACTGTCAGTAAATAAAGCAGTAATAGTCTGACTTGCATTTCAAAATTCCTTTCCTGTCCCTGGTGCAGATTTTAAGGCCCTTTCAATAAAATATAAGGCATAATTTGCCTTAAATGACTCTGGAATATAGATACAGATGTGGAGGGCATGTAAATGACAGCCATATTTTAGTTGTTATTGAGTATCAGATACAGTGTTATTCATCATAGGCAATGGTTAAAGTAATCACCAGGAAGTCTCAAATCATCTGTGCACTTGATTTCCCGGCGTAGACCCAGACAGAAATATTTTGGCATCATTTTGAAAAGAGGGATAATGGTAAAACAAGATAACGCAATATGAAATCAATGAAAGAAAATGTTAGCATACTGAGTAGAAAATGGAAGGCATTAAAATGAAATAATAAAAAAACCTTCAAAATCAAAATAAAGGGATGAGAGAAATTTGTCAAGAAGAAATCACTTCCAAAATTGTGTTTTGTGTTTAATTTGATTTTTAAATTCTTTTTTTAAAAAAAAATGTATTTATTACAGGGTCTACAGCGTCTCACATCACAGATTGGACTCATAATGATTCTCCCGTTTTCAGCTTCACAAGTGCTGGGATTACAGGCAGGCGCCACATTCCCAGTCTCAATTGTTGTTTCAGTGTGCCTAGTGGGGCAGGGCTAGCACAGCACAGTGGAGATCGAACCTCCATCCCTACATCTGCCTAAGCAGGCACTTTAATCTACTGAGCTATCTGGCCTGCGCTGATTTTCTAGTTAAGGAATAAACTCAAGGCCTGGCACACACTAGGTGAGTATCCTACCACTGAACTATGTGGTCTACATATATTTTTAATAAAATGAAAAATATTGCAACATTGAGAAAGGAATTTTACAATATCTAATAATCTAGACATATACATTTACCATTGCCTCAGAAATTCAATTTCTAGTCATTTATTTTGAGGTTATATCTTCAATGATACCAACTATATATGCTCAAGACTATTAATTGCAACAATATATCTGTAATTGCATTATACAGAAAATAATTTCAAAGCTTCATTATAATAGATGACTGTCATAAAATATTATAGATTCATGTAGTACTAGCATCTTAAGATTGAGGAGGCAGTACATAAATTGAACTGAAAAGTACATATACTAAAACTAGTAGCCGGGCGTGGTGGCTCACGCCTGTAATCCCAGCACTTGGGAGGCTGAGGCAGGAGGATTGTTGTGAGTTCGAGACCAGCCTGGGCTACAAAAGTGAGCTCAAAGCCAGCCTCAACTGCACAGTGAGACCCTGTCTCAAAAAAAAAAAAAAAACCTAGTGCAGAAAACAATATGTACATGTGATAAAGCAGGTATGTAACACTGTATTCTAGACTTGATTTTGATTTCCCTAAAAGAGACATAGAGGGCCAGCAAGATAGCTCAATGGGCTAAGCACCTGCCTGGCAAATGCAAGATCCACATTTGATCTACTGTACTGCATGCCACGCTAGGCTCACCCCAGGTGCTCAAAGCCTGCCACTGAAACCAGATATGGTAGTGCACGCCTGTAATCCCAGTACTGGGGAGACTAACAACAGGAGGATCACTATGAGTCTGAACTGCATAGTGAGACCCTGTACCAAATACATGAATGAAAAGAAAAAGATAAGGGTTTGCAAAAGATGTTGTACTGTCGAGTGCATATTGTTAAGAAACAGAATATTCACACCATCTAAAGTATCTCTTTGTTAATAAGGGAAAAAAAAAAAAAAGAAAAAGAAAAGAAAGAATGTTTTACATGAGAGCTCTAGTAGGCCAAAGCCACATTTTTTCTTTTGAACCAGAGATTGACAAAATGATTGACACATATATGAACACAACCTTTGGATATAAATTAATGTAAAATATGCAATATCACAATCTAGTTATCCCCTAAACATGTTTTGCCTAAACGTCTCATTGTAAGAAAACAATCCATAAATTTACATTGTGAAAGAGTAGAATGATGACTTCAGAGATTCATTAATTTATTCAACTTACAGTTATCTATTAAGAACCTCCTATATACTTTATACTGGTCTTTCACAGTATTCACAGTAAAGATATGTGGCATCCTTAGGACTTACCCACCTAAAATGTTTTTCATGGTAAAGTGTCAGTGGGAATGCAACTCTTCAGATCATAGATTCAAGGACTATTCTTCTAGCAGAAAGACATTGGAGGACATTTCAAAACAAAATATCCGCCTCCATAGGACTCAGGTCAGAAGGAAGCACGGTGAGACCGAAGGACACCCATCAAATCAGCTTTCGTACAGCAGACTGAGAGAGAAGGAAAAGGATTCAGTGGTTGCCAGGAATAATTTCACATAGAACGATCAGTATAAGGCATGTATGTTAACCAGCTTTCTTTCACCATAACAAAATATCTGAGATTTTCAATTTGAAATGAAGGAGAAATTTATTTTAACTTACAGCTTTGGAGGTTCCAGCCCATGATTTATGCATCAGAATAGAAGTGAATGGTGCATAAAAATTGCTCATTTCCTGACCTGGAAGCAAGAGTAGAAGAGGAAAGCAACTTGGTCTCATAATTTTCTTCAAGGGCCTGTACCTCCTTGACCTGAGGACCTCTCAGAAGGCCCACCTTCCAATACTTTCGCTATCTCCTGATAGTCTCTCCAGTGCCACCATAAGCGTTTACACAGCCCTTTGGTGTATAGAGGGGGGGATATTCAAGATTCTCACTCTAGCAACATGTTAAGGATTTTTCTTTTGGAAAGTATAAAGAAAATCATGGAAAAGAAATGTGTCTGCTTAGAAGAAATTTCTGTCATGTAGAAAAATTTACTTGTGCTTTTTAAATCCCATATATTGGGAGGAGAAAATAGATACCTCTTATATTTCTTAAAATATAATTTTATGCAGATTTATGCTAAATTTCTCCAAAAATCAACTACCCAGCTGTCCTGCTAGTAGCCATTCTTAGAGAACTATGAAAGATGGGGAAGAATTCCTAAATGGAACTGTGGTCTCAGAATGCAATTAAATATAAGATGTGGTACCTTATTGCATGAGCTTTTCAGGTAAAATATTGTTTGCAATTGACCCCAAGCCTCTCAGAAAGTCCCTTGTTGACTCATCATTTACTCTGGTTGCATCTGAGTTAGGAATTTCAGCTGACTCATTTTTTTCACTATCAGTCCAATTTTAAGATATTGTTTAAGCTTCAAATTGTATCACAGTAGAAAAAGTATATATGACAGCCTCGAGTGAAATTTAATAAATAGCCACTACTCTTTGCAGGGTGGAGGGTGACTGGTCTTTCAAGGCCATATTTTACCCAGCACCTCATTTGCTAGTGCAGGCGATTTGGGGGATGCTGGCAGGGGAGGAATTGAAAGATCTCTGAAAATGTTTAATTTCATTTTCAATTTAACTAGCCAGAGCCTACTCAAAGAAATAGTCCCTGGAGTGAAATTTTACAGCTGAGGAATTCTTTCAAATCTTTCCCATTCTGCTACTAACGTTCCTTAAAGCAAGAAATAGGCAGTTTGATTCTGTTCTTGTTTTAGTCACATATAAGAAAGAAAATCCCTCCAATGCTCCTTCTTGTCTGTCTTTCTAATGTCTCTATCACAGCTTCTAATGGCACTCTCTAAGAGAGATGGACATGCTACTCCATTTATGAGTTTTTCTTATGGCTAACATTGTCCTTCGTCCTCCCATGGCACTTTTGTTCAAGTCAACGGACACTGCATACCAGGCTGAAGATGAGATCTATGGCCTCATGAGGCTACTGTAAATTTAAGCTATTTGAGACCAAGTAAGAACAAAGTCAAAGGAATGAGGAAAAACTGTGATGGAGTAGCTGAAGTTGAAAACTGGAAGTGAATTAAGGATAGTATGTACACTTGCAGAGATACTAGACCCTGTTTTTGAAGATGCAACTGATATAATAAATGTAGTCACATATGAAAATAAAGTAGGTACACAGTCACAAACACCAGTATGGACTGGGGCAGAAGGTTTATCAAGAACATAAAATTTGAACAAACTTTGCACCTAGGTAATTGATCTGATTTAGAATAGTCAATATAAGAACTGCATTATAGCCAGATGCATTTTTAAATTTAGACTGTGGATGGAGGCTATTATTACGTTTACTCTTCAGGAGAGACAATCAATTACCAATAAATTTTTCTTTTTTTTAACCAATAAATTTTTCAAAAAGACAAATATCAATTACCAATTTATCAAGAATAAACATTGGTGCATTCATTCTTTAAACATATTCTGAGGAAATTATTTCATAAATCTATACAATTTTGTGCTTCATTTTTTCCTTAACTTTTACATCCATTCTAGAATTTTGTGGTTCATAGTTTCTGAGTTTTCCTGCCAAATTCATGAATTGTTGATCAGAGTTTTCCATATCGAGAGTGTTAATCTCTCATCATTGCCTTATTTTAGACCCAGAAAATAACAGAGCATATATAGATTTTTTTTCCAACCAATTTTATGAATCAAATTCACAACTGAATTCAGAGTTTGGGCTGTTCTTGTAACTTGTTCAAATTAGCATACCTTTCTGAGGTACGGCTTTAACATACAGAAAAGCACAGGAGCAAAACACATATTGGAAGATACATTCTAAGTTTTTCTTGAGCTGAACTGTGAATCGTTTCCTTGAGATCCTTGGATGGAAGGTGTGGATAACATATTCTTCATTTCCTTAGTAATATCTTTTCTAACTGGAGATCCTTCTTTAATCTCTTTCATGAAGTGTGAATTTTCCATAATGTCCTGGCTGAATAAAGTGACATTCATTTTCTAGTTTAAAAACCGCATGAAGAGAATATATCACAAAAGTTATATAGCTATTAAATAATTTAGATTGTGGATGGAGGCTATTGTTCATTTTACTCTTCAGCAGAGATAATTGACTACCAAGAAATTTTTCAAAAAAATAAACAACAAATATCAATTTTCAAGAACAAACCTTACTGCATTCATTCCATTTTGCCATATATTTCATTCTTTAAATAAATTCTGAAGAAATATTGTACAATAAATTTGTATAACTTTGTGTCTCATTTTTCATTAACTTTCACATCAGTTCTAGAATTTTATGGCTCACAGTTTCTGAGTTTTTGCTGCCAAATTCATGAATTGTTAACCAGAGTTTTCCATATTGACAGTATTAATAAATCTCCAGCATCCCTGACCTTGGTGAGTGTTGAAATGAATGAAAAACTTAACTCTATCACCAAGCATAGTCTGGCCTAGCAAGTTTTTCAAACATGCACAATATTCTTCTATTCAAAAGCAGTCTCTTCACCTCTTGACATTGTACATGAAGTGTAGCATTAGAATTAACTTATTGGGGCTGGCAAGATGGTTCAATGGTCTAATGCACCTACATAGGAAAGTTTAGGCAACTGCAGCCACAGTGGTTCGATCCCCGGCACTATCACCACACACACACACACACACACACACACACACACACACACACACTTAATTACTTTTTTTATTACTTTTAATAAGAGATCACAATATGAGAGTTTCAAAACATGTTAGTAGCACACTCACCATAACTGACACACTGCATATTGCTGTCCTCACAAAAGCTATACAGAGCACAGCGTGCAGATGTGACAAATTTTCTAATCAATACTGGTTCAGCGAAAAAGAAAAGATAGAAGCAGAAGCAGAAGCGGAAGCGGAAGCGGAAGCGGAAGAAGAAGAGGAAGAGGAAGAGGAGGAGGAGGAGGAAGAGGAAGAAGAAGAAGAAGAAGAAGAAGAAGAAGAAGAAGAAGAAGAAGAAGAAGAAGAAGAAGAAGAAGAAGAAGAAGAAGAAGAAGAAGAAGAAGAAGAAAAAGAAGAAAAAGGACATTGTTTTCTTCTCTTTGAACTAGGAGGAAGTAGCTGTATA
>PVJA010020891.1:0-36322 GCA_004027025.1 Myocastor coypus | reverse complement strand
ATATAGTCAAGGATGCATTGACCCTGGGAAAGAGAACTGGGCCAATTAATACAGAAAAACAGCTCGTAGAGGGAAGTGTGTCCTGACTTAACCTGGCCTGCAATTATTCCCTTGAACTGTATAAATATCACAGCTTTTATCAATAAACTGCCTTTCATGGCACCTTTTTCAAATGTTCTAGGTAATATTACTTTACTCTGGTTAAGTTATCAAAGAGAATGGACAACCACTTTCTTGTAACTGCCTTGATGAAACCACTATACTTACCAAAGTCAAACAAATCAAACAGTGCTTGAAATGCTGGGTCTGATTCTGTTTGTTCCAATATATCCTGTATAGCTTCTTCAGACATGTGGATTTCACTCTGCAATTATGAATTCAAGATATGATCTTAATCAATCAATATGGAATAGCAGAAAAATAATTATTAGACATTTCATATTTGTGAATTTTTATGTTGAAGCATTCCCTTTCAAGAACATTTCTTCTGATTTATTATTTTTCTGATACCAGAATTGAACTCATGACTTGTGCTTCTCAGGCAGGGGTTTGTTCCACTGAGCTTTATGCCTGACAATTTTTTCTGACTTTAAATATAAAATATGCTCACTTAGAAGAAAATAAAATCCTTGCTCAAGCAAGAGGGTTGCTGAGAGTTTTGAGACCAGTCTGGTCTATAAAGTGAGCTCAAGGCCAGCCTGAATAGCTTAGTGGGATCCTGTCGCAGAGAGACAAAATAAAAAAGAAAACTAGAAAATAGAGTATCAATCTTCCTTAATTTTGCTTCTGAAAGTTAACTACTTTGGTGAATGTATTCCTAAATTTTGTTTTTTTTTTTTGAGCAGGGTCTCACTACACAACTCAGACTTATGATCCTGATTTCTGTCTCCCTAGTACTGGGATTACAGGTGTGTGCCACCATGCTCAGACTCCATCGCCAACTGCTCAGTGCGCCCAGAGGCAGGGCTGGTATAGCATGCGGTGCCTGGGATACAACTACGGCTCCGCACTGACCTAAATAAGAACTTAGTCTGCTGAGCTATACCACCAGTGCTCTAAATTTTAAAATAAAATGTGAACTCTTTCTTTTTCTTTTTTTTTTTTTTGTATTTTAGGGAAGAGTCTACAGGGTGTTCAGGGTCTCACTAGTTGATTGGACTCATAGTGATCTGCCTGTTTGCAGCCTCCCAAGAGCTGGAATTACAGGTGTGCCACCAGATCCATTTCAGTGTTCCCTGGGGATGGAGCAGCACAGCAGGCCCAGGGATTGAATCCCTGGCCCCTGCGCCTGCTTGCAGGCACTTTAATCCACTGAGCTATTTGGCTGGCTCTTAAAATAAAAGGAACATAGCAATTATCTATGCATTTAAACACAAAATCATTCTCTAATATGGCCATTACCATGATCTGTGATCTTTCTTTACATAAAGCTAAAGCCAGGCATGGTGGTGCATGCCTGCAATCCTAGTACTCGGGAGAATGAGGCAGGAGGATTGTTGCAAATTTTTACCAGCATGGGCTACAAAGATGAGCTCAAGAAGGCCAGCCTGAACTGCTGTGTGACCCTGTTTCAAAAAGACAAAAAAAAAAAAAAAGAAAGAATCCTTCATGAATTCTTCAGTATAAATGATTATGAGTCTGGTGTCTTTATATTAAATGCTCTCTTCAAATGTTTAACGATTACTGATCTCAACTTACTGCAAAAGTAGCACACCCACCAGCGAGATGATTCAGTGGTCTAAAGTGCTGACGGTTAGATCCCCAGCACCACATGCTGTGCGGCCCCTCCCCTAGGGCAGGCTGAGCTGGCCATAATAAAAAAAACAAAAAACAAAACAAAAGAAAAAAACAAAAACTGCAAAAGTAGCACACACTAAAAGCTACTTGCATACTCCGTACCAAAGGGTGAAAGGAACACAGACAATTCCTCAAGTACGTTCTAAGTGGTAGGATAATCTTGCATAGCCACATATTTTTAGTTCTTCTGAGTAAGTTAGATTCCTTTGCTAGAAGTTTATGACTGGCACTGCTATTTCTGGGAACCAGTATGGTGCTTACTCCCTAAATTTTGTGGCTTGTTATCGTGTTTGTAGCCTTATCTTTACATTTAATTTTGAAAGTACCAGAGCTGTTTATCTAGGTTGTAAATTTGCTCATTTGTTCCTTTTACTGGCTTATAAACCGAGACTCTACTTTGTCCTTTTGTTTTAAAAAAATTCATTCTGCTCTCTGTAAAACTGTTATTGAAACATGAATTTAAACTTTTTACAAATACTGTATATAATAACATGATTAACCAAGTGCAGAAGATTGTGTCTTTTTCCAGTTTTTCTTGAGATAGGGTTTCACTTTGATTTAGGCTGGCCTGTAGCTCTTGGTGATAACCCTCCTGCCTCAGTCTCCTGAGTGCTGGCATTACAAGCATGTGTCACTGTGCCCAGTATGTTTTCATTTTCTTGTTATCTTCGTACTATCAAAGAGTGCTGTGAATTATAGTAAGCATCTAGTTTTGTGAAAACACAGCATGAGTTAAAGACTATAGAAAAAAAATCTAGCTCAGATATACATTTGCTAGCTAAGAGATAAAGAACTTCTTAAAAAAGTAACTGGTGGCATATAGGGAACAAGTCACTGGTTTTCTCAGAATTTATCAATTGGAAAAACCATGCTCTAAGCCGGGCGTGGTGGTGCACGCCTGTAATCCCAGCACTTGGGAGGCTGAGGCAGGAGGATCGGTGCGAGTTCGAGACCAGCCTGGGCTACAAAAGTGAGCTCAAGGCCAGCCTGAACTGCATAACAAGACCCTGTCTCAAAAAGACAAAAAAAAAAAAAAAAAACATGCTCTAATGAATCACATGTTAATGTTAAAAAACAGGTTTTGTGTTAAATTCCTTTTTAAACAACTTTTTTGCTCACCATCACTGAATCCTAATGGTGAATCTGACTCCTACTTTTTTTTGGCAGTAAGCCTCACATACACAATTACTCATTTAGTTTATAACCCTCCTTTAGATAATACTTAGATTCATTTAGTAAGGTAGAGAAATGTAATAAACATTTTATAGTACCATCATTTATTATACACCAAGAAACATATCACAATGAATTGTTAAATATCATTTAAAATTCTAAAACTGATGTTTATATAAGTATAAATGAGTTTTCATGACAAGCAGTTAAAGTTGGTCAGCTATTAGGTGAATCAGAAAGACATTACTTGGTGATCCTCTTGCCTCAGCCTCCCAAGTGAACAGATAATAGCTGTATAGCATCATGGCTGGCTGGCATTCATTCATTCATTCATTCATTCATTCATTCATTCATTTATTTGGTGGTACCAGGGATCAAACTCAGGATCTTGTGCTCGCCATGCAAGCATTTATTCCATTGAGCTATCTCCTTGGCCCAAAATATGTATCTCTTTCTCTTTTTTTTCTGCTGCAGCACCAGGGGTCTAACTCAGGACCTTGCACTTGCTGGGCAGGTGCTTATGCCACTGAGCTATATCCCCAGCTCAATACTAGCTACCTGTCAATTTAAACTACATTTTGTACATCAAGTCTTTAGATATGTTCTGAAATAAAATTAAAATATCAATTTTAACTATCAGTGGAAATACTACCTACACACACGCACCCACCCAAGCACTCACTCCTTTTTCATACCGGAAGTCCTAGGAGCTCATCAATTGAAGCTTCTGTTTCAGCAGGGTTGCTATCTGTTTGCTTGGTTACTTGAGCAATATTGTTATCACTGTAATACAGAAAGGAAAATCTATCAAAATTACATAATTAGACAAAAATAACTAAATATTTCAAAAATAATGCTAACCTCGTCAAAAATTTATTAATGTTTTCTGCAAGCTTTTCTTGAAGAGATTTGTTGCTTAGTATTTTTTCTCGTGCATTTTCAATAACCATTTGCTGGAAAAGAAAGTCAATATTAAATTAGGGTAGGGGCCTGGCAGGATGGCTCAGTGGTCTAAAGTGCCTGCTTGGGGAAGCTTGGGCGGCTTCAGAGACCGCGGTTCAATCCCCGGTACCACATGCTGCGCCAGCCCTGCCCTCCGGGCGGGCTGAGCTGGCCATGAAAATGAGTGAATAAACAAACAAGGGTTCTGAAACAAGAAAAAAAAAAAAATTAGGGTAGTAAGCCGGGCGTGGTGGTGCACCCCTGTAAACCCAGCACTCGGGAGGCTGAGGCAGGAGGATCGACGTGAGTTCGAGATCAACCTGGGCTACAAAAGTGAGCTCAAGACCAGCCTCAACTGCATAGTGAGACCCTGTGTCAAAAAGAATAAATAAATAAATAAATTAGGGTAGCAAAGAGTATAGTATTAATTATTTAACAAATTTCCATCTCAGCTCTAATAGTTCCAATTACGTAGGAGGCTAAAGTGAGCTCAGGAATTTGAAACCAGTATGTGTAACATTGTGAGAATGCATCTAAAATATGTAATAAAACTCAATCACTGAAAGCTAAACAGTTTCAATTTAATGAAAAACTGAAAAGTTGTAGTGGCTCCATCCATATTAACACCTGAGCACATCTTAATATTTTAAGTGTTCTCATAGATCTTTCACCAACTCTTTTTTCACTGCTTAGAGAACACAATTCCACATTTTACCTTATAAAAATTTAATTAACCCTACTCCAATAAAATGCTCTAGTATTTTGAATAATCAGCAACAACAAAGTATTTGCAGTTTCTTAATATACAAATGTTTTGGCCAGGGAGATATTTTGGCAGTGTAAGTGGTAGACTGATACAGATACACACTTACATACTTGCACATTCTTCCTCTGGGGCACGTGCCCATGCTATCTATTCTTTTCGTGTGTATCTGTGTCTTTTTGAGACAGGGTCTCTGTAATTCAGGCTGGTCTTGCGCTCACTTTTGCAGTCCAGGCTGGTCTTAAACTCGCACTTAATCCTCTTGCTTCAGCCTCCATGCTACCTATTCTGAATACATTGCCTCCTACAATGGCCATCCTATAATAGCACCCCATCTGCTATTCCAGGAGAATTCCACTGCAATCTTCAGACTGTGTTAAGTATAAATATGCACATGCATGTGCACATTTGTGTAACTGTCAGTACTTCTAACCTTAGGAGTATTTCAAGTTGTAAACCTTGGGAACATTACTTACTTTTTCTACAGCAAATGTATTTAGGTCCTGCAAATTCCGTATCGTTGAGTGAGGACCAGACAAAGTAATATTTTTCCTTTGTGACTCACTGAAACACATTTAGAAAGACTTTTTTCACTACTATGTCTAATAGATTCAACGTTAACTACCCATATAGAGACAAACTTTAAATAATTTTGGTAGAATAGGTAGGTATGTTCTCTCTTTTAGTTTGAACCAAGCAAAGTAGAGTAGAAAAACATTACCAAACTTGGACAAAGGAGAAATTAATTTGAGGTCTAATTTTATTCTTTATTAATTACACAGTCTTAGGTACGTAAACTTTGACTCTATGACCCATTTTAAAATCAAGTAAGGCCAAAAAGGTTATTATGTTTAGGGAAGATTAGAATAAAATAAATTATATTTACAGATTTTTATGTGGTTAAGTGAGAAAGCTCATAACAAGTTTGGAATGATGTAAGCCACAATTAGCAGTAACCATAAAGTCAAAAAAACAAAAACAAAACTCATGGGAAAAATCAAAGAAACAAAAATTTAATTTCTTCTCTTTTTTTTTTTTCCTGAAAAGTTGCCCAAATACAGATGCTGGCCAAGTATTACAGAAAGAATTTTTTTCAAAAACTTCCTGAAAAGCTGACATAAATTAATTTAAAACCTAAAATACTCATTTTTGAACCACAACACATACTGGTATTATTTATGTTTACTTAAAAAGCTTATGCTTTAAAGTACGTGAGATAACAATTATAAGGCATGCCATTATTTTATGTACTGTCAAAGAAAAAAGAACTACTCAATAGAACAGTGATATGGCATTTTCTGAAGGAGGCAACTCACTTTCAGGTTATTATGTGAGAAAAATAATGTTGTCAGAAATGGCTATTAGTATGTAGTTCCAATATCCTGCTACAATTCTACTTTCGTTCTTGTGTTTTAAATAGTACTGGTAACATGTCTTTAATAGAAATCACTTACCTTTTACGTCTACCAGGTGACATTAAGCTGGCATGTGACTTCTTTTCTTGAGGCCCAGGAGCAACATTTAAAGACTCTCCAGCTATATTTTAAGAAAACAAAACGGTAAGCTACGGAAAGTGAATCTAAACTATAATATGAGAAGACATATTAAACTTTTTATTTTGTGTTCTGAGACAAGATTTCACTATGTAGTTCAGGCTGGCCTTGAACTCTCAGCAGTCCTCCAGCTTCAGCAACCTGAGTGTTGAGATTATAGGTGAGTACCTCCACACCTGGCTAACCTCTACTGATTATTATTATTTTTGGGTACTGGTAATCAAAGTCAGGACCTTGCACTTGCTAGGTAGGAGATTTATGCTGCTGAGCTATAACCCCAGCTTTCTACTGATTATTTTTATATGAAATTCAATAAACATTCATTGGATACCTGCTAACTGAAATGTACTGTGCAAGACATTAATATTAACAAAATATAGTGTGTACTTTAAAGCTTTACAATAAGATACAAAATACATGGCAGAATATAAAGTTTAAGGTGTTTTTTGGGTAAAAAGAAGATGGAAATGAGAATGCTCTTAATGGATGGCAACTGATTTTGGTTACACAGCAGAGTGGACTGTGAACTGAGTACTAATCCCTGAATACTAATACCAATTCCATTATTAACTAGCTCTCTATCTCATACTATACCATGTGATTCCCCGTACAATAAATATATAAGCAAGATAATGCATGTTATCTTTATTTTTGCTTTCAGACTAAGCCAGAAATATGCACCTTCAACAAGGAGGTATACTAGAAAGACATTCCGTTTCAGGAGTACAGATGGGCATGAACAAAAATAAGGACATAGTGAAACACAGTGTATATCCTATGTAAAATCTAACATAGTAAGGTGTTCTCTTTTAATGTCCCAAATTTAAAATGATCATTCAAGGTTAGATTTCAAAATTAGAAATATGAAAAACTATAGAATGAAATGACTGCTAGATTTTGTAGTGCGGTAAAGCTTCCTACTATTTGCTCCATGTCAGGCTTCTCTCATCTCTCTGGTCATAATTCTATGCTGTACTATACAGGGGCATTAGCAGACCCATCTCATTTATATGACTAACAAAATTAAAGAGACAAAGGAAAACAAAAGAGAAAATTTAAGCTTACTAGTTACAGTATCCTGTGACTGAGACTGATTGACCACTACAAAATTTGACCTCATTGGAGTTGAAATTTGGCCAACTGGTTGAACAGGCTGTGCAGCTGTCAAAGGAGCAGTGGTAAACTGTGTTGAAACATATGGTAATATCAGCACATCCGAACTAACAGGAGCTGTCTGAGATGCAAGCCTTCTCTGTCGTTTGATTTCTGCAATTCCATTTCTTGTTCGGACTGCAAACACATTAAGCATTAAAATTAGTGTTAGAGTAGTTTATGCTTAACATATCAATGTGACCAATTACTGATACATAACACTATATAATGTTAGATCCACACAATGAAAAGATGGTTCTTAAAAATGTCAAATTTGCCGGGGCATAGTGCCTTCCTGGCAAATGCAAGTTCTTGAGTTTGATTCCCAGTTAAAAAAAAAAAAAAAAAAAAAAATCACATTTATTTGGTAATTTCACAACAAAATATAAATTCAGCAATACAATTGTTCGACAATAATTCATACTGCTGACACTCTCATAAAGAAATCTAAAACTGTAAAATAAGAATTAAAAGATGGTACTATATGCCAGCTGATGAAACAATGTACTTGTATATTTTATATATACATATAAAAAGATAAATGAGCACTTCCTGGAATGATAATTATACTTTACAAAAAGGTAGTTTCAACAAAACAAATAGCTAGCACTTATATTAACTGAAATGTTCACTAGACAAAATTTAGAATAATACTCAATGTTGTTTAAAGTTGAATACCAACCTCTCTGATTGGCAGCCAACCCCGGGGAACTTTGCATGCTCCTAACAAATAAAACAAAGTAGTTTATTGAAAATTTTGTTGCTAAGATTGTCTTGGGTTTAGTTATGTAAGTTATGAGTTAAAATATGCTAGACCTTTCTAAACACAAAAACACTCAAAAAGATGAATACATTTTCTTGGCAACTAATTCTGCCTTGTATAGGAGAAAAGGAATGGTACATAAACACACTTACACTTCTATGACATAATTTTAGCAATGAAGTTTTTATTCAATTCAATATGGATTAGCGTGCTTTGACTTTAAGTGATTTTGGGAATTCTAAACATTTAAGGTAAGTAAACTATATTTAAGTATAACATTTTTCAATTATATTTCTTAACTTATCAAGGCTTTTTCAAAAGGAAACTGATTTCACATACATCAATAGTTTAGAATCCCAAAGTTCATGGCAAGTGACATTATGTCTTTAGTAAATCTGAGATTATCTTATTCAAACTCTAAGCAAGGAGAAAAGTAAACAGGAAACCTCAAAGTGCAAGTTAATTCTTTTAGCGTGTGTTGTAACTATCTGGCTATGCATTTGGTAAGCACTATCCTTGACCTGAAAATATGTCAAGCTAAGTCTTGCTCAAAAACAGCCACTATGAATGTATCACTTTCAAAAATACATAAAACTCTGAGGAAAAACTTGGCTAAAAATTCTCTTTTGGTAGGCATGGTGGCACATGCTTATAATCTTAGTACATCCAGCCTGGGAGAATTCAGTGAGAACTTGTCTCAAAATAAATACAAAGGGCTGGGGCTTAGTGTGACTGCTAGGTTTAATCACAGCCCTGTTAAAAAGAGAAGAATCCCTTCTCTTTATCTAAAATTGTGTCAATAAAATACTTCAGTAAAAAACACAACGTTTGTAAATACTGAACTGAGAATTCTTTTAAAGATTATCTGTGAGGACAGGAAATGTAAATCAGGAACAGGAAAATAAAGATAAGATTAACAAAATGTAGGTGTAGTTCAAGTTAGCACAAAAGCATTTGGCGCTAAAGCAGTTTAAATGAGAGAAGAAAATGGAGGTACTTGCTGAAGTTAGATGGGATACTCACTTGTATTTCTGGGAGAAAAAGTGAGAAACTATGATTTTTCATAACAGGGTCGAATCAAATAAGAGATCTCATAAAATTGATACCAATCATGCTAACCCCTGAAACTGGCATCCCAAGACTAACTAGATAGAAACCATCATGAGAAAATTCTAGAAGATTACAGCAGTAGCATTATTCAAGTTTCCTTCTTCCTTCTCCTTCCTTGTATTTTAGGTAAGGGTCTACAGGATGTGCAAGATCTCACTACTAGATCAGCCTCGAAGTAATCCGCCTATTTACAGCCTCCCAAGAGCTGGGATTACAGGCCCACAGATAAATCCCCAACCCCTCTGCCTGCTTGCAGGAGCTTTAATCACTGAGCTATTTGGCCAGCCCTTTCAATTTTATTTCTTAACAGTAATGCATCAATTGGGCCTCAGTTTGACATACTGATTCCCTGAATATGTAATAGACAGTTGTTTAAGAGAACTGATAATGGGCTAGGATAAAAAACATTCCAGTCCAAGATCTTCCTCTGAGTTAATATAAAAACCTTGGCAATGTCATCTGGCTTCTTTATACTTCTATTTCTTCCTCTATAAATATGTTGTAATTTATTTAAGCTGAGCAGGGGCCAGGAAGATGGCCCAGTGGCCTAAGAACCTGCCTGGCAAGCACTAGTTTCCAAGTTTGATCCCCAGCACTGCAAAAAGGAAAAGAAAAAGGGTAAGCTGAGCAAAACAGTGCATGCCAGTAATGTGGCCACTCTTAAGAGGCAAGGTAGGATAGTGAGCCAACAACCTGACAACTTAAGAGCAACTCTGCCTTAAAATAAAAATGCGCTGGGTATACAGCTCAATGTGAAAGTTCTCAGTTTGCTGTAGTTTTTATGTCGGTGTCCCCAAAACTTCATGAGCTCATAGATCAGGGTTTTGGGAGGCAAAGGGTCACAGAGTGACGATACTCTTCAGTGAATCAGCCTTGGACAAGTGCAGTAGCTCAATGTGACCCTGGGAGGGGAGGCTTGGTGGAAGAAGCAGTCACTGAGGGCCTGGCCCAGCAGAGGCTATCTCTCTCCCTTGGTTTCTCTCTGCTTACGGGCAGCTGCTTCTCCTCTGCCACACTGCCTTGCTTGAAGCCCGCTAACTATAGACTGAAATCTCTACAAACTCTAAGCCAAATAAACCTCTACTCCTTTCACTCCCCCAAAACAAAGACAGAGAAATGGTATTTTTCTCAATTTATTCCAACCAAAGGCAATGAAACACCAAAAACCTCTAGAATAAAAAAGGTATTATATGATACATAATAAAATGACTTAAAGTATTTGCATTTCACAATCATTGTGGACATTTTAATTAGTACCTGATCTGAGAAAGTGTATGGTCTAACCTCTTCCACAGAGATGACATTATTGCTGGGACATCATTTGATGTTTCTAAATTGTAAGAGGAAATAAACTTAGTTGGAGAAACTTGTCATTCAATTTGAACAAAGACACAAATCATACTAAAATAAAGCTTCTCTATGTTGCTGACATTTTGTGAACTGAAAAGCTGGTTTCAAAACTGGCCAGGAGAGATGCTTAACTCTTTTTTTTCAGACATTGGGTACTAGATATGACATGAATGGAAATGAACACCCCCATGTACATTCAGCAGCTTTTTCTTTTTTTGTCTTTTTGATACAGGGTCTCACTGCAGTTCAGGCTGGCCTTGAGCTCACTTTTGTAGCCCAGGCTGGTCTCGAACTTGCACTGATCCTCCTGCCTCAGCCTCCCGAGTGCTGGGATTACAGGGGTGCGCCACCACACCCAGCTAGCTTTTTAAGACCCATAATTTCATGCCTTCTTTGGAGTAGTAAGACAGCAAACTACTTTTTCATTTTCTGGTATCATGTGATATCTGAAGGTGAATTAAATGTTTCATAATACATAATTATCATAAAGCCTACACAACCTATTTAATACCATGCAGTTTAAGATTTTAAATAATACCTCTCACTGGGTAGTAGTCATAGTAAATGAGATAAAACATGACAGTATGTAGCAATATGCTTATAAAGTCTTTAGAAAGTGTTAAACTTTCATGTTATTACTTTATGCTAATTCTTTGAATACTGTAAGCTACAGAAACAGTATTAGGGAATGGCTATTAGAATTTATCCTCTACATTACTACTAATTTAGGCACATAATATTTTATATTCTAGTAACTACCATATTCCCCCCCAAAATAAGCTCTAGTTGGAAAACAAGCATTAGCATGATTTTTTCAGGATACTTATAAGTCATATCCCCAAAACAAATCCCAGTTAAGACTGACACCCTGACAGATGCATTTAATAAATGGGAAAGGCATACTGAATTGTAAAATATTAATATATGAGTAACATCACTGACAATACTTAAAGTAAATCATAATATAAATTTAATTATTTATAAATTCCCAAGCAGGCATCTTTGGACAAGGGGTAACACCTAGGTAAACAGATGAACTTGAGACTTAGTGCCAAATGCCCAATCAAGAGCACAGACAGTGCATGAATAACATACACTCGGTAACAAATGGATATGACTGCGTCTTCTATGAATCTTTATAATTCAACAGGCAGTGTATTGTAATGAATGTATTTATGTACTTATGTGAAATAATTTTTGTGCATGTAGTTTTGCGACTTTTGTATGATACACCCTTTTTAACTGTTATCATTTTTGTTGTCACTCTTGTCCCAGAAGTTTTCAATTAAGACTTCATTTAAGGGAAAGTTAGAGAAGCCTAAGCTGTACAAGGCTGTAGCTATACTGCCCATGCCACAACATGCTACCTGAGCAAGCAGTGCTCACTTAGGTGCTCATGCAAGATTGGAGCCAAGGGTTCTACAGGAGAGACAGGATGGATCCTGGGGTTTGGAGAGTTCTGATGATGTTCCAGAAGATAACATGACAGTATTTGAATAAATGTGGATTTTTGTACACGAAGAGAAACAAAAAGACTTCTCCCCAAAATAAGCCCAAATGTGCGTTTTGGACCCAGTCTTATTTTGGGGGAAATACTCTTAAAAGCCAGGATTTTATGACTGGTTCCACCTTCAGTTTTACACACACACAGAAGTTAATATTAAAATGATCTTAAACTTTTGAAACATGCAACAATGCCCACTTATTAGTGTAGGTAACCTGGAGCTATAAGAGTTTTATGTCTTATTTTTGTTAATATTCAGATTTTTATAAATTTTATTACTCAATGTAAACACAAATGAATTAGATTTTTTTTTTACTAAAATTTGTCATCATAATTGAAAAGTTTTCTCAATGTTTTGAGATGTTTTAATAAACTTTCTAAAAGATACTAACAGACAAATACGACATAGAGCTGAGACAAAACAACAACAAAAAATCCCTGAACTTGAGTTTTTACCTTTTGCTTTCATAGCTACATATTCATTCAAAATTGTTGTCAAGTTTTTTCCAAATAAGGACTGAAAAGGAAAAGATCAAGTATTACTAAAATCATATGAACACTATCAATTTCCCACCATGAGACATTCTACTATTCAAAAACTCAATAAAAGATCTGGGTTGTAGAAGAGCTGATGAGGAAAGGGTAAATGAAGCTATCAAAAAGGGCATCACTCAGATTACAGGTCTTATCACATCTTCTAAGGGCAAAGAGCCTTGTCGATTTAAACAGGACATTATGTGTATAATTCACTCTTCTGAACTTTCGTTTGCTTATCTAAGAAAAGGGACATGATTACCTATCTATAGTTATAAGATTTTTAAGTTTTTTGTTTTAAGAGTCAGTAAAGAATTCCATCAGTAGTTCTGACTTCCTGTAATTGCCCTCAAACAATATCCTAGAATGCTACCATCTTATGAAACCACTGTACTTTTATCTGAGGAGTAACATCAGCTATATTATAAACTTCATTCAAATTTTCCCACATTAGTAGAAAATTTTCTGTTTTAAAATCAAACCTAGGGCCCGGCAGGATGGCTCAGTGGTCTAAAGCCCTTGCCTGGGAAAGCTTGGGTGGCTTCAGGGACTGCGGTTTGATCCCCGGCACCATATGCTGAGCCAGCCATAAAAATGAGTGAATAAACAAAAGAAGGTTCTGAAACAAGAAAAAAAATAAAATAAAATAAAAAATTCTTTAAAAAAAATCAAATCAAATCAAATCAAACCTAGACAGCTGGCCAAATAGCTCAGCAGATTAAAGCGCCTGTAAGCAGGCAAAGGGGCCAGGGTTTGATTGGCTGGCATTGCACCCAGAGCACATACCTGTACTCCCAGCTCTTGGGAAGCTATAAAACAGGCAGATCTGATCTAGTAGTGAGACCCTGAACACCCTGCATACCCTTCTAAAAAAAAAAAAAAAAAAAAAAAAAAACCCAACCTAGGGCCAGCAAATAGCTCATCCATCTAAAGCACCTGAGCCCTGGCTCCACATGCTGTCTGTCAGCCCTGCCCTGAGGTGGTCTGAGCTGGCAACAAAAAGAAAGGAAAGAAAAAGATGAGAAAATCCAACCTAGAATAAAACTGGCACTTAGATATCGTGTCTCTTTGTTCCCCTCTGAACTGTTTCTCACTGTTAAGCTTAACCTTGAAGAATTTGACATCTTAGTCTTTTATTTTTTCAGAATTGTTCTACTGCCTTTATATAATTTACAGTTCTGCATGTTCCTATCTGCAAAATTGTTATGCAGATTTTACATGTACTATATCTATAATAAATTATGGAGAATGACAACAATATTGAGATATCACATAAAAACAAAACTCATTTTCCTTTAGTTGTACCCTGTATTTCCTTCATACAGTTTTAAACAAAGGGTTCCTAAATATTTTATCAAATTAACTATTTTGTTGTTGCTATTATAAGTGAGTATTAAAATTTAAATCCTAATTCTTCACTGTATATGTAGAAATACAATGGTTTTTTTATGTATTATATGACAGAACCTTGGTCAACTATAGTTTTTAAAGAATTACTTTATGTTCCCTATTTAGAAAATGACTTGTTATGGTAAAACATCCCTAAGAAGCCATGTTTAAGATGGAATGACAAATGCTATAACATAATCTTAAATGTATTTACTATATACCAAATGATGCTCTGTTGGCTGGGTGATATTTACAAAATAGGTGACAATGTAAGCCAACTAAAACTTTCTCCTTTTATTAAAAAAAAAAAAAAAAAAGTCTGAGATAAACATTAGTGAAACTAATCAGGATGAGTGTCATTTAAAACTGGATTATTTACTAAGATAGGAGGATTACAAGTTTGAGCCCAGCTTGGGTATACAGACTGTCTCAAAAAAAAAAATACATAAATAAATAATTTTTTTTTTAAAAAGGCTTGAGATATAGCTCAAGGTGAAGGTCCTAGGTTGGATCTGTACTTCGTATCACCAAAAAAGAACAAAAACAAAATCCCAAAAACTAATTCTCAAGAGGCAATTCACCAATATTTTTTAGCATAAACATGCAGAACGTCAGCTGACCTTTGCTGATGAGCTGAGGTTTAATTTTTTTTTTTTTTTTAATTGAGTGGAGCATTTCTTTGTTGACCAGACTGTTTTCAAACTGCTAGACTCAAGTGATCCTCCCACCTCAGCCTCCTAAGTAGCTGAGAAGCTGTTACACTTGGCTTTAAGGAGCTGACTTTAAAGATAGTGCCTAGTCCCTCGTGTGATCAATGATGAAATTTTTCCTTTAAGCAACAAGTAACTCACCAGTAAGCAGGCTGGAATAAAGCCTTCATCTGTACAGTGTTCTGCATATTCTTTCAAATCTGAACTTTCCAATATAAAGGTCTGGCAAGTAGAAGTGAGGTTTTCTTGTTGTAAGTAACCTATATAAAACAAAGTTTAAGTACTTTCAGCAACTTTTGCAATTTTGTTAAAACTGCTGTCGAAAATGCTAGAGCAAATACCAGGAGTATAAATGGAGGTCCAAGCAGAATGTGCTTACCCAGAAAACAATAGGTTGTATTGCACAGCAAAGTAAAGTTCATAAAATAGATGGCTTCTTGAAAGGAAACAATATTAGCTAACCTAAAATGAGGTGTTTGATAATGTGCAATTATTTTGCAGTAATGCTTATATAAAGACCAAGAAATGGTAAATAAAATAATTTTTCATTTTACCCTGTGGGAATGAAAGCACTGCCAATTTCAAAAACAAGGTTAACTTAATCAGTAAAGGTTTTTATTTTATTTATTTATTTTTCTTATTTCAGAACCCTTGTTTGTTTATTCACTCATTTTCATGGCCAGCTCAGCCCGCCCCAAGGGCAGGGCTGGCACAGCATGTGGTGCCGGGGATCGAACCGCGGTCCCTGAAGCCGCCCAAGCTTTCCCAAGCAGGCACTTTAGACCACTGAGCCATCCCGCCGGGCCCCAGTAAAGGTAAAAAAAAGAATTGTTGCCATTTAAGGAAATCAATGTTCAATCACTGATTATCAACTCTTAAACCAGGCATACTGGTGCATGCTTATAATCCCAGCAATGAGGAGACTAATGTAGGAGGACTGCTCTTAGTTAGAGGGTGGACTGTGCTACAGAATGAGCTCAAGGCTAGCCTGAACTGCACAGTGAGATCCTGTCTGAAAAAATAAAAAATCCCCCAAACCTCTTTATAGAACACCGAGTTTATCACACACTATTTGTGCTGTGTTTGACTTATTTAACTCAACGTTGTATTTTCCAGGTGCATTCAACTTCCTACAAATGCTCAAATTTGTTCTTTACAGCAGAGCAGTACTTCTATAAGCACTTTATTTATCCAATCATCTGTGGATAGGCATGCATCTGTGGATAGCCATGCAAGAGACTTCTGGGAGGATTTAGCTACTATGAATTTTGCTGCTATAAACACTGATACATGTGTATTGCTGTAGTATGAAGTATTTGGGGAAGATACTTAGAAAGGAGATAGCTAGGTCATATGGAACTTCTAACTCTAGTTCTTTGAGAAATCTCCACACTGATTTCCACAATGCTTGTACTAGTTTAAATTCCCACAAGCAATGCAGGGGAGTTCTTCTTTTACCACAACCATATCAACATTTGCTATTTTTTTGACTGGCATCTCTCTTCTGAAAAGGCCAAGTACAAACTAAGAGAAAAATATAGAAAGGATAGGAGACAAGGGGATGGATCTCTTGCAGATATATGGGAAAGGTTCTAGGGGGCCAAGGGTGAAAGGTCAGGGGGAAGCAGGCAGAATGAAGATATGCCACATACCAGATCCTAATAATCTCAATGAATGTGGTCATCATATGCCATAAACATGAGCTAACATTAATAATATCAACAAGAAAGAAAAAGGAGAAAAGGGAATTACAGGAGGAAGGCAGGAGGGGAGAGGGAAAATTAAAAAAAAAAAAAAAAAAGCTGTCTTACATGAACGGACCAACTCCACAAGATAACTGTAAAATGCACACACTGCAAACACATACTAATAATTTTTTAAGAAGGAAAATAGTTAAACAAATTCACTACAAACAATAGCTAAAATAACAAACATGGAGAAAGGAAAATAAGATCACAAAAACTGTCACACTGTTATTTGTTAAATTGTCCAATCTTACACACACAAACAACTGTGACACCTATAAGAGGGCAAGACGGTGCAGTTGATAGAAACAATCCTGAAGGAAGCTCAGGCATTAAATTTAAGGCTTTAAATGAACAATTTTCAAATTAATTTAGTGAACTAAATGAAGTCACACTTGAAAATCTCAAGATGCTGTTTGACCAAACAGTAAATATCAATAACTGAATCAAAATTCTGGATTTCACAAGTACAAAATACTTTTCATATACTGGCTGAATTATAACATTCACCAGAAGGGGCTCAACAGATTTTAGAATATATAAGAATCAACAAGCTTAAACGTAATTACAATTATGTGGTTTAGGAATGGAAACAAAGGGGCCAGGGTGATAGCTCCGTGGCACACATGCCTGCCTGGCAAGTGAGAGGTCATGAGTTTGAACCCTGGTCCTGGAAAAAAAAAAAAAAAGGAATAATGAAAAATAAAAAATACAGTGTCTCAGATATGTAAGACATCATCATGCGTAACAGAAGCATAATGATTACTCCACAATGACAGACTGGGTCTAAAAGACCACTTGAAGAAATAATAACTGCTAATTTCTGCTGCTCTGTGGAAAGGAGTAGTTAATTCTTAAAATTTTTTCTTTTTAATTCTTACAACTCCCCCCCAATTTTGCATATTCATATATATCTCATAATTTAACAACTAATTTGAAGATAACACTATGCAATACAATAAATACTTTTTACATAAAAATACAACTTTATTGAACATAGGAATAAATGGACTTTCAAAGTAATTATTTTTACTTTAAGTTTGTTATTTTTAAAGCTGTCTGATTCATGGTAGAACTGGCACTACATGAAGATGCTTGTCTATCACTTCAATTCTATATTCATAAATATATTTAAATCTAGATAAAAACATTTGTGATTGGTTCAGTGCCTGGTAGTCCCTGCTCTCTGCACTGCTCAAGCTGGCAACAGGCGACCATCCACTCTAGAGCAAACTTGAAGCACAAGCACAAATTTGAAGTTTACACAAAAATTCAGTTTTACTCCTATTTTTACATTAGTGGGAGCTGACACCTGTAACTTACAGGCAAGCATATGCTTTTGTTTTATACCTCCTAGATGAACAAAAATATATACAATGTATTGTTTTCCTTAGGTAAGACTTTTTCTTTATACTTCAATGAGAATACCACGTAACCTTTACATGAACAAAATGACCAGGATACTAATGAAACCATCTTTGGAGGAAGTACTTAACATACATCTTATTTAAACAAATCCTCCAGTAAGAAATGGACAATTCACTGCCTTTACTTTGAAGGCTTTGTGGCTATCAGTCAAATTTGTATGTGCAGCTCACCAACATTCTCTTTTTTTTTTAAACAATTTTTTTAAAATTATTTTTTTCATGATTTAATATTTTTATTGTTTAAATTTAACAAAACATGCTCTTATTGGAAATACCAGTATTTGTGAATCATAGTTTTTTTTTTTTAAACTAGCCTTTCTTTTTTCTTTTTTTTAAAGAATTTTAAGGGCCGGGTGTGGTGGCGCACGCCTGTAATCCCAGCACTTGGGAGGCTGAAGCAGGAGGATCGGTGCGAGTTCGAGACCAGCCTGGGCTACAAGGCCAGCCTCAACTGCTTGGCGAGACCCTGTCTCAAAAAAAGACAAAAAAAAAAAAGAATTTTATTTATTTTATTTCATTTTTTGTCTTGTTTCAGAACTTTTGTTTATTTATTTATTTTTTATGGCTGGCTCAGCCTGCCCTGAGGGCAGGGCTGGCACAGCATGTGGTGCCGGGGATCGAACCACAGTCCCTCTAGCTGCCTAAGCTTTCCTAAGCAGGCGCTTTAGACCACTGACCCATCCTGCTGGGCCCGTGAATCATAGTTTTCAAAAGCACTTTAAAGTCTTAAAATTCAGAATCTCTTTGGCTTGCTTCTCTCTTGATTCCACCCAAGCTTTTTTTTTTTTTTAATTTTTTTTTCTTGTTTTAGAACTTATGTTTGTTTATTTATTTATTTTTATGGCTGGCTCAGCCTGCCCTGAGGTCAGGGCTGGCACAGCATGTGGTGCCGAGGATCGAACCGTGGTCCCTGAAGTTGCTCAAGCTTTCCTAAGCAGGCACTTTAGACCACTGAGCCATCCTGCCAGGCCCCTCCACCCAAGCTTTATTAATGGCTTGCTTCATATCCTCATCTCCATCTTCATAAATCTTTACAACATTCATTAATCCCTCACTATGCCATCCTATGATGATGTCTTGGCATCATAGGATGGCTTTTCTTTTTCTTTGCACTGTTTCTCAATCTGAGTTAAGTATTCCCACCGAGTATTCTCTGCCTTCTTCCCACACAGAATAAGAACTGTATCGGTCTTAACTTTTTGAACTGCCTTCCACTGAGATGGGTTTCAAGAGATTGTTCATAAGCATAAGAGTAGTTCTTCCCATTTAGATTCTTTACCAAAAGATCAGATGACCTCTCTGTGAAGTGCACCTGCACACTCCCAGCAGGAACTTGATGAACTTCACTTAAGGTAATGTAGATTTTCACAAACTTATCTGGCTGATCCCATCCATAATTACTGATCTTCACTGTGTATCCTGTTGTGATAGGTGCAATCACAGCAGCTGGTTTTTCGTTGTCAAGAAGTTCTGGTTTCTTCTATGACTTTTGCTGCATCTTACTCTTTGTGTCTCAAGCTTGGATTTTTCAGCTGTCAGGGCATTGCATACTCTCTTCCTGGTAGCCTTCTCCAGCAATGCCTTTACCTCTTCTAGATCATTCTGCAACTCCTCCAAAGCCGAAGTCATGGTCAGGCAGCGTCGGACTGAAGGCCGGAGCTGCAGGTGAGCAAGCAAGGACAGCTGCACTCCCCACGGGCTTGGACCTCAGCAGCACCAGTGGTGGGCCAGCCACTACACGTGCACCTGACCTAAGCATGACTGGGGCCCACCCTTGTACTCGGCAACACTCAGTACAATAAATATTGACAAATTCATATTATTTTATTTAATGAAATTCTGTAGTTTCTAATGTTTTTTTATTTTCATTATTTTGTATTCTCTTTTTTTTTTTTTTTTTTAATTTTATTTATTTATTTTTTTCTTGTTTCAGAATCTTTGTTTATTCAATCATTTTTATGGCCAGCTCAGCCCGCCCCGAGGGCAGGGCCGGCGCAGCATGTGGTGCCGGGGATTGAACCGCGGTCCCTGAGGCCACCCAAGCTTTTCCAAGCAGGCGCTTTAGACCACTGAGCCATCCCGCCAGGCCCCAATTTTGTATTCTCTTTAAAAAATTAAAGAAAAAGCTGGAGTCATAGCTCAGTGGCATAAGTGCCTGTCTGGCCAGCGTAAGGTCCTGAGTTCAATCCCTGGTAGGGGGGGGGGGAACCCTCCAAATTCTTCAAATTTAAGGAAATACTTTCTCCAAATTGAGGATATTCAATAAACTCCAAGTAGTATATACTCAAGAGATCTATACCTAGATATACAATAAAACTGTAAAAAGTCAAAGAATCTTGAAAGAACTGATTAAACACACACAAGTACCTTCAAGAAGATTAAGAGCTAGCTTTACGGTACAGGGCTTCATGGGAGTAAAATGGTATTTAAAGACAATACAAGCCGGGCATGGTGGCGCACTCCTGTAATCCCAGCACTCGGGAGGCTGAGGCAGGAGGATCGGTGCAAGTTCAAGACCAGCCTGAGCTACAAAAATGAGCTCAAGGCCAGCCTGAACTGCATAGCGAGACCCTGTTTCAAAAAGACAAAAATAAATAAAGAAAGAAAGAAAGAAAGACAATACAGAGGGGGAGGTTTTTTTTTTCAATGTATCTAGTGATGGGTCTATAGGGTCTCCCTACACAGATTGGATTTGTAGTGATTCTCCTGTTTTTGGCCTCCCAAGTACTGAGATTACAGGTGCATGCCACCATGCCCAGGGGGTAGGGCTCACACGGCATACCAGGAATCCAACCCTGGTCCCTGCGTCTGCCTAAGCAGACATTTTAATCCACTGAGCTATCTGGCTGATTTGGCTGGCCCGATGGAGGGAATTTAGCTCAGTGGCTTGGTACTTACCCTAAACAGACACGACAAAAAATGTCAATGTACAAGCCTGTATCTCACAAAAATCCTCATCCCAAATCAGAAAAATAAATGTATCTGTAGATAAAAACAAAACCAAAATTTGTTGCAAGTAGATTTGCCCTGTAAGAAACACTAAAAGGGAAGTCCTTCCTTTTAGCAAAAGACACTGGAGAATAATTTGAATCTACATAAAAACAACACTAGTAAAACTACAAAGGTAAACATAAAATGGGCTGGGTGCTGTGGCTTACTTCTGTAATGCCAACACTTGGAAGGCTGAGGTAGGGGGAGCACAAGCTCAAAAGCTAGCGTGAACTACACAGGAAGACTTGTTTCAACAAATGCGTATATATGGGGAGGGGGTACATTCTAGACATACTTTTCTCTTCTTTGCTTAAAAAGACATGCATATAGGAATTTATGACTTTTACTCCAACAAGGAGAAAGAGAATGGCACTATATAGGAGCAAAGTTAACAAGTGTGAACTATCAACTGGAGAAGTTATGTTAACATTAAATAAGGTAAACAATAAAAATTACTATAAAGATAATTATAAAATGGTCAACCCATCAAAAAAAATTACAACACAGTCACACCCAGTAACTGAGTTCTCAAAACATAAAATAAACACTGGCAGAAGTAGAATAAGAAATAGACAATTCAATAATTCAAGGTAGAAATTCCACAACTGTACTTTATTTTTTTTTTTTTGTTAGGACCGGGATTCAAACTCACAACCTTGCACTTGCCCAGCAGGCGCTTGTGCCTTGGAGCTATCTCCCCAGCCCCACACAACTGTACTTTAAATAACTAGCACATACACATAGAATCTGAACAACACTGTACACTAAACAGACCTCACATCTTAGAACATTCAACACTGACAGAATACATGTTTTACTTAAGTCCAGATGAAGTATCCAGTATAGACATATTAAAATATAAAACAAGACTTTATATGTTTAAAAAGCCTGAAGTATAGAGTATGCTCTCAGACCACGATGAAAAGAAATTAGCAGTCAGCAACATAAGAAAATGTAGAAATTTCTCAAACATGAGGAAAATAAACATGCTTGTAAATAAAAGTCAAAAAATACTGACACAAATTCAAGCAAAACATGGCATACTAACATTTATGAAGTACAGCTAAAATAGTGTATGGTAGAATGTATGAAAAATTTTATTTTATTTTATTTTTTCTTGTTTCAGAACTTTTGTTTGTTTGTTTATTTATTTTTATGGCTGGCTCAGCCTGCCCTGAGGGCAAGGGCTGGTGCAGCATGTGGTGCCGGGGATGGAACCGCGGTCCCTGCGGCCGCCCAAGCTTTCCTAAGCAGGCGCTTTAGACCACTGAGCCATCCTGCCAGGCCCCAAGAATGTATGAAAAATTTTAAATCAATAACCTGATCTTGCACCTTATGAAACTAATGAAAGAACGAACTAAACCCACAGCAAAAAGAAGGAAGAAAATATTACAATAGAAATAAAAGACTTAAAAAACCAATGAAACCACAAGTTGGTTCTCTGAAAAGATAGAAATAGATCCGGCACCTGGTCTGGCCTTCACGCCTGCAGGACTCAACTCCAGAGCTCCCACTCCACCCACAGTGCCAACCCACGGGGCCTTGCAGCAGCCAGCAGCCCAAGCTCCGCCACACAGCCAGGCACATCTGAAGGGGAACCAACTTCGTTGATCCAGACCAAACTCCCATAGGCGCTAACAGCATAACCTCATCAAAGTGCAGAGATCACTGCCATACAAAATGGTAACAAGGAGTAAGATGCAGTCTCAGGGCCTGAGCCCACCCAAATCAAATACAGGAGACGCTACCACGGAAGAAAATGGAAATCATGCAGCCGAAACCTCTGGATCGGAGGTAGACAGACAAGTACAGAAACGTACAGAGCAACTCAGATCAGAGAGAACATCTGAAATAAAAAAAAGAAATGAAATAATAGAATCTGAAGTGGAAAAACAATTGCAGAAATGTATAGAGTAAACCAGAACAGAAATAACCCTTGAAGTAAAAAAGATAGAAATAAAACAACAACAAAACAGGCTGATCAACCAAGCAATAGTTCAAATTATGAAAATCAGCCAAGCACAGTCGGAAACTCTTAGAACGCAGCATTCTGGGAGGCTGAGAAAAGATTATTTCACAAGTTCAAGCCCAGTCTGTCACCTGAGCAACTTACTGAGACCCTATGTCAAAAAAAAAAAAAAAAAAAAGTAAAGTATTGGGAATGTAACTCAATGAGAAGGGCCTGGGTTCAAGCCCAAGCACTGTACACACACACACACAAAAATGTAAATAAACATCTAAAACACTGGCCATGAAGAAAACCCAAGACTAAATCACCTTATTGGTAACTTCATGAAACTTCAGAAGAACATTAATCCTTCACAAATTCTTTTAATATACATTAATAAAGGACAAAAATCGTATTATACCTTTAATGTAGGCAGAAAAATATGATGTAATCTAGCACCTTTTCATGATAAAAAAAAAAACACTAGGACAAGGGGATTTTCCCAGCTTGATAAAAATATTTTTGACATAGTGAATGCTGTAAAGATTCAACGTTTTCTCTACAAAAGCAGAAATACCAGAAGGATGTCAGCTCTTGCCATTTCCTTTTTATCTTTGCTTATTTTATGGTGCCAGGAACCCATCCTAGGGCCTTGTAGGTCTGAGCTACATCCTCAATCCTTTTTACTTTATTTTGAGATAGGGTTTCACTACATTGTACACGTTGGGGAGACTTGAGATCCTTTACCAGTAACCCAAGTAGCTGCTATTACTAGCCTGTGTTACCACATTAGGCTTGCTCTTGCTCCTTGCATTCAAAATGAAATTATTTTGAAGTTTTATCCAGGCCACTAGGAAACTGAAACAAAAGTACCCTGTTTGGAAAACAAAAATTCAAACTACTTTTATTTGCAGATGACATGATAGCTTAAATAGAAAATCCTAAGGAATTCACACAAAACCAGAGAGAATTCAATGAGATTGCAGGATACCAGAAGAATATTTAAAAAGTAACTGTCTTCCTATATATTTGCAATGAAAAACTGAACCGAATATTCACACAGAAAAGAATAAAATTTGACCTTTCACACCACATTCAAACATTAACTCAAATGGGTCAAAGATCTAAATGTAAAAACTCAAATGGCAAAACTTTTATGCCTGGCTAAGTAATAATTTCTTAGATACAACACTTAGCATTTTCCTGCCACCTTGAACATGCGTGACTATTCCATTAGGCAGCCTGTACCCAGGTGTGGTAGAAAATGGATCAGTTTTATTGGTCTTTTTTCTAAAAAAGCTACTAAAAAGTCTCCAAGTGGACCATATTTACTTAGCCACCTGATCATGTATAATTACTACCCAAACATAAGTTATTACAATAATAAAATTTTTAGCCGGGCATGGTGGCACACACTTGTAATCTCAGCAATTGGGAGGCTGAGGCAGGAGGATTGGTGCAAGTTTGAGACCAGTGTAGGCTACAAAAGTGAGCTCAAGGCCAGCCTGAACTGCATAGCAAGACCCTGTCTCAAACACACACCCCTCCACCCCCCAAAAATTTTAAATTTCATTAAATCAAGACATTTATAGTTAATCAATAATTAATTCTCTAATTTTAACATGTAATCTTACAAATATCCCATTAATGGCGCATACATTTATTATTGCTAAACCACAAATTAAGATCACTACACTTTCTATACCATTTTAAAGTTTTCCTTAAGAGATTAATACATTAAACCTGGTCTGCTAAATCAAGCCCTTTTACAAGAATACAAATTCTTGTAATCAAAGACTCTGAGAGGCTGGGCATGGTGGTACATGCCTGGAATCCCAGCACTCAGGAGGTGGAGGTAGAAATTCATGGCCAGCCTGGGCTGCAAAATGATTTCAAGGTCACCTTGAATTGCATAGCAAAACCTTAGTCTAAAAAAACAGAAAGTAACACTCCCCCACCTCAGTAGGAAACAGAACAAGCCACCCAAAGTGACAGCCATGCATATATCATTATCATTAGCAGTATGAATCTGGGCTGTACCTCAACAGCACAGTGCTTGTTTGGCAAGCACAAGGTAGTTTGAGTCCCAGAACAGAAAGAAAGAAAGAAAGAAAGAAAGAAAGAAAGAAAGAAAGAAAGACAGACAGACAGACAGACAGACAGACAGACAGACAGACAGAGGTCTGAGTTGGCAAGAATGACTTGAGTTCAAATCAGAGCGCTGCCTAACACTGAGACACACTAATTATGGCCCTTTTATGGCTGTTAAAATACAAGCAACCAATGAAAAAAGAAATGGAATATCAAAATTTAAAACTTTTATTCTTTACGTAGACTGTTAAAAAAGTGAAGCCAACTAATAAAATGGAATAAAATATTTGTAAATCATGTATCTAATAAGGGACTAGAAACCAAACTATACAGCAAACTCCCAGAGGGAGTTTAAAAGTAATAGACAACACATGAATAGACATTTGAAGATATATAAATTGCTAATAAGCACACGAAAAATGAGGCTCAAGATGTTAGTCATTAGGACAATGTAAAACTGCCAGGTGGCACAGTACCCACTTGTGATCTCAGCTTCTCAGAAGGCTGAGGCGGGAGGACTGTCAAGTTTGAAGCCAGTTTGGGCAACTTAGTGAAATTCAATCTCACAATACTATACAAAAGAGCTGGAGATGTAGCTCACTGGTAGAGCACCAGCTGAGAAGCAAGAGGCTCAAGTGTTGATCCTCCACCAAGGGGAGAGAAAAGCAAAAGCAAAACGGAAAAACTACAGTATTACCAAATTGCTAGGATGGTAGTACTACCACCCAGTACAACACAGATCAATCTTGTGAACATGATAAATAAAAGCCAGATACCACCCTCCCCCTAAAAAAACACACTTAAGTTCATTTACATGCAATTTGCAGCGGTAGCACATCTGTGTAAGTTATAAAGTGGATCCACGTACAGAGAAAGTGGTTGCCTGAGGATGGGGAAATTAATTACACCGGGAGTGCCTGCTAACAAGGTATGTGTGGGTTTGGGGGGAAGGGATGAAGCACTGGGGATTGAATATAACATAGGGTTTTTTTGGAGTTAGGGAAATGTTTTCAACTTACTGGGTGAGAGATGTGTAACATGAATATAATTTTTACAAAACCCCAGCGTTTTATTCTTTGTTATTTAAATTATCTCAGTGAAAAAATAATCTAAATTCTGAACATGTCACATGAAGCTACATCCACTTTATACCGACTTTCTTTTTAACCTTAGGTCACTCTACTTCATCTCTTCAAGCTAAATTGTCTTTCAATCCCACAAACAACATGATCATAGTTTAAGGCCATTATAGTAGACAGCTGATCTTAGCCTAGTGAACTTGAACTCATTCTTCAAGGTTTAGTTTAATTATCATTTCCTCAGAGAACCATTTTTGAATCCTGTATGTCCCACTCTTTATGTCTATATTCTTACAGTTACTGAGTCATATCTTCTCAATTCTTATATTTTCTTATACTTGCCTTTGCAGTACATTTATCTCACGTTGGTATAGTAGTAAACACATTTCTGTTAGCTAAAGAAATGTCTAAGACCATGATGGTAAGCCTCTTAGAACTTTCAATGATACACACAGCCTGCTGTACACAGATGTAATAGGTTTGCCACCACTGGTCTAAGACCTAACTTTAAAATTAACATATTATTCTCTCACCTGAACTTTTCATAGGTACTAATAGCAAAAATTAATAAGATGGCCTACAAAGTCTGTACATGAGAGGCCTGAGGCTATGCCCTATGATTTGGGAATCAACTTTTCATTATTTGTAGTTGATGAAAACAGTTTTCCAACTTGTTAATTATTGCTATAAGACTACAAGGAGAGCTGGGCGTGGTGGCGCACGCCTGTAATCCCAGCACTTGGGAGGCTGAGGCAGGAGGATCAATGTGAGTTCCAGACCAGCCTGGGCCACAAAAGTGAGTTCAAGCCAGCCTGAACTGCATAGTGAGACCCTGTTTCAAAAAGACCGAAAAAACAAAACAAAACAAAAAAAAAAAAACCTACAAGGAGAACTAAATCAAAAAACCACAATGTCCTCTGTGGCATGAAAAAGCATGTAGGAACCAAAATAAACAGTTACTTGTTCAACTTCCTACATGTTTTACTTACTTTACTATTTCCATTACTGGAGACCATATTGCAAATGTGATATTATATGAATTAAAGACAGACTGTTATTTTCTTTAATTTGTGAAAACTATAGCCAGCTGAAAAATCATTTCTGCAATAGCTGGTATTATGACAGTTACATTATTTGGAATGACTCTGCTCCTAATGAAATTTTATGAAAACAGAAATATCAAATATGTATAAAATATTTGAATCACACTTGAATTAGGCAGTTGAACTTTTTCTGTTTCAAGTTTAGATTAAAAACCCAAATAAAGTTTTTTTTTCATGGTAGACAGTTTCAGAAGTACTAATTGCCCCAGATATATTTAATATTTAGTCAGTTGGGACATTTCACAGGTGGTGGTATGAAATCTAAACCCTAAAAACTTTCCTTCCCTGACACCATACATTCTCATAGCATGATATCAAGGGGAAGGGAGCTGTGAAAATTGGTTCTGGGTGGTACTGGAGGAAGAAATTTGATTTTAATGAATAAATTACATATAATATATGAATGGATATAGAGTATATTTGTGACATTACAATTTCATATGGGGTGACTGGAGGAAAATATCTATCCCTTAAGGGACACGATGTTGAAATGAGGTTTGAGAAATAATGTCCTACACATGGTGGACAGAGTAAGGGCATTTGTGCTATCAGGTTGTGAAAAGAATTGTGGGATGGGGCTGGAGAGATAGATTGCTAGCCTAAATGCCTGCCTGGCGAGCTCAAGGACCTGGGTTTGATCATCAGTACCACATGCTGTACCACCCTGGACATAGCTGTGCCCATCTGAAACTGGGTATGGAGGTGCATGCCTGTAATCACAACACTAAGGAGGCTGAGACAGGAGGATCACTATGAGTTCAAGCTGTTGAGTGTGGACTGTACCAAATAAATAAATCTTGGGGGGAAAAATCGTAATATGTAGCATGGCAACAAGACAGTACACACTTGCATAAGACCCACTTAAGAAAAGGCTCTATTAAAAGGCTGCATCAGGGAGGCATGGTGGCACATGCCTGTTATCCAGTTGTTGGGAGGCTGAGGCAGGAGGGTTGCCAGGAGTTTGAGGCCAGCCTGAGTTATACAATAAGACCTTATCAGAAACAAAAACAAAAAATAAAACACATTAGGTTTAATGTATTTTGCTTTATGTCCAAGAAGTTTCAAAATCATATAGGGAATATTTGAAAACTTCCATGTTCACTGTCACATGAATAATAAGTAACATGCCTATAAAAATGCTTAACATTATTAAGTACCTGACTATAACCAATTTTCATCTCAGTAACAAGAAAAATCCTAGCTATATCAACATTAAATTTTAAGAATTGGTATGCCAAAAGTTCGCTCTCTCTTTGTAAAGAAGTAGATTAAAGAGATGAGCCTGAGCCAGATGCAGCAGTGCATACCTGTAATATCAGCATTTTGAGTCAGCACATGACAACTTAGCATCTCAGAGATAAAAGTAGGCTGAGGATGTAGCTCAGTGGTATAGTAGGCCTGAGCTCAATTCCCAGTATAGCAAGGGGTAGGGACAGTAGTCTAAATATAATCTCCTGTGTGAAAATATGTCTTTTACCTGTTTTTAATGTCTTTGAAAAATGTAATTTTTGAAGGACCTAATTTTCAGAGCCTTGTATTACTAGTTCTCTAAACACTAGGGAAGGTACCAATCTATAAATGTCATGATCTATAAGGACCCAGAAGTCAGATATACAAATAACTGCATACCAAGCAAACGTTGCAAGAAGACAGGACAGATCTACTATGCAGGGAGACAGGGATGGGAAATTACTAACAGGCTTAGGGGAAATTATGCAATGCTGCAAGGATCAGGTGAGTCCTGAAGAATCACTGGGAATCCCAATGATGCTGATGGAAGTATACATACAGCTTATTTGGAGAATATGTTGAATTTGGATGTGGCACAAGCAATATGAAGAACAGCTGGAGATACAACAGGAAAAACAAAATAAGCAAAGATCTCTAAAGGTTGTGAGGGCCAACAATGAGTACAGGTATTAGTAGAGAATACTATCACCAGTTAGTCTTTTATATCTGTTTAATAAACATCCACATTTCAGTGATATAAAGGGTAACTCGACCCTGTGGCTCTTGAACTGGGAGGGGGGTGTGCCAGTTTCCATTCTGTTTGCTCTCATTCTTCATTCTTCTCCTGCTCTCTAATGTATGACAGGAAGTCTCACTTCAAACAGGTAAGGTTTCCCACTCTCACACACCAGCTAGCTTGTGACTGGACTTGCTAAATGGGCAGCACTGAAAGGAGATTGGTGGGCAACTGGGAGATGGCATGATTTTTACTCCAGTTTTGATACTTTCTGTAATTAAAGCTACCTTATCAGACAAGTCTACCTCCATCTTCTACACCAGTGCTCCTCAATCTTTCTAATGCCCCGTGACCCCACAATACAGTTCCTCATGTTGTGGTGACCCCAAACCAAAAAATAATTTTGGTGGCTACTTCAAAACTGTAATTCCAAATAAATAACATGTTCCAATGGCTTTAGGGGACCCGTGTTTTAGTCGTTCAACCCCGCCGGGGTCGCGACCCACAGGCTAAGAACTGCTGTTCTACACAGGTGTTTCTCAGTTGCTTTATCTTTCCCTATGCTCCTGATTAGTGTTGTGGCTTCTTACTGTGCTAACCTCTAAACTGACTCATGCGAGCTGTTCTGACTTCTTAGCTTTTCCATCATTAACGTGATTAAACCTATATTAAATACACTGATTTCTGCTTGTTCTTAATGGATGCTGACTCATTTAGACAGTAACATATCTATTTAAGAAACTGATGCAAATTTCTGGCTCACCTGCATGCACATAAATTTTTACATATAGTTTTGAAGGCTCCCAGAACTCTTGGACATTGAACATTAATTCAAGGATAAGAAGAGTAAGATAAATGTAAGTTTCAGTTTGGGGAAAAAGTTTTACAGGTAGATGGTGGTGATTGCTATAATACTTCTGCCACAATGTATATTTAGAAATGGCAAATTCTGTTATGAATAGCTCCCTGCCCCAAAGGAAATCCAACTATAACCAAGAAGTTGGACAAATTACTAAATGGAATGCTGGAAGACATTTCAGAGATCATGTTTGGTTTTAATTTTTAATACAAATGTACTGCATCAGGGAGATAAAGAGAGGCAGAATACATAATATGTGAAGAAAATAAGTAGTTTGGAATGTCTGCAGCATAGGCCAAATGTTAAGATGATGTGATCAGGGAGAAGCAAGAAAGACAATTCTATACAGCACCTTGTAGAACATACTGATAAAAACTGAAATGGTGGCACAGAGACAATGAACAACACTTTGATGTATTTTAGCTCACACAGTATTATTCAAAATGCCATCAACAGCTTGCTATAGCTAAATAGCAAAACAGTTCTTTAAATGTAGTCAGAGAGCATTACTTGATGAATAAGAGGAAGACTAAGCAGTACAAACCAGTAAAATTCTTTTGTGAATAACTGACTTGTGAAAGGATAACATACAGCATTAGTGGGACATAGGATTTAGAAATGTGCGTCTGTGCATATGTTTCAAGGGCTTAAAACCTAATTAATGAAAAAAAAAAAAAACCTAATTAATGAATGGTGAAAGGAGAAAATTTATTTTTGGAGAAACTATGTTTCAAACATATTAGGCACCCAAAAGAAAAGTTATGACGAAAAAGGTTCAATAAGATTGGGTTGAAGATAGTGAGAGGTATGACAGGAGAAAAATCAGCAAATAATGAAACTATAAGATAAATACAAAGCATATATGAAAAGCATATAATACTAAAGGACAGACTCAACAGTGTGAGTGCCATTCAACTTGATTTAATCTTTGTGTGTATCTGTGTGGGGGAAGCTGGGGATTGAATTCCTAACCTCACACATACAGGGTTAGCCAAGTGTTCTATAACTGAGCTATGTCCTGGAACCTAATGGATAGAAGTCAGGGCTGTTGTCAAACACTTCACAAAATCTCAGCACAAGACAACTTGCCTTAATAAACAATTACTCCAAAATGTCAATAGTGATGCCATGAAGACATCGTTCTTAAAACTATGATGACTGAAACTCAACTGAGTCACCGAGTTGGTCAGCAATAGAGGATAAAAATAAGGTATGTCAGTTACATCGTAAAAGTTTACTTTTCACTTGCTTATCCATAAACTAATGTGTACATCTATTACTACATAGCCAACTTTTTATCATAGGTATAGATTTAGGCTGACTACACAAAGGGTTAAGAGTCAACGTTAAAACATTAGTTCAATCTTTAGTCATTACATTCTCTACAAATAATTGGTGAAATTATTTCCTTCTTTTTTGGGGAGGGGAGCAAAATGTATCAAGAATCCCACGCAAATACAGAGGTTTTTTGGGGGCAGTGCTGGGTGTTCTCAAGTCACAAAGCAAACTAATACTTCAAACAATGAAAGAATGGAATTAACGGTTGTACAAAAATGCCACGGGTGGTTTCATCACAGATGTTTACCATTTACTTTTAAGTGTCTCACAATGTTTATAAGTCACTGGCTTGAGTTTTACGCTGCTCTCATTCAGAGCAGTACAATCTTTTTCATTTTTTCAGGAACAAACAATAACAAAAAAATCTACACAGATACCACCTAAGTGGCCAATTAACTTTCTTCAAACGGAGGAAAAACTATTCGGGGCTGGAAAATGTGTAACCAGAAGGCATTCTGCCTGAAATCTTCTGTTCCCTAAACGAATTGGAATTAAGTGCTTTTAAAACATATGCAACTAGCATTTCACACCTCTGCACTGGGCGACGTATTGCAGAGTATGAGAAAGCAGGCGTCCCTAATTCGCCGTTCTAAGCCCAGCTTAGAAGGGCGTCAGGAAGGTCTTCCTACAAAGCTGGGCGGCTGAGGAAGTCCTATTTTGGTCTTAGCTCTGCCAAGGGAAACGGTGAAGAACAAGCAGCCCTCCGGTCACGTAGCCGACTCCTCCAGGAGTCCCGACAAGCGCCCAGGCCCGAGCACCTCCGAATCCAGGCCCCAGGTGTTGCAGCCCGAGCTTCTCCTCAGCCCTCCCCTCGCCATGCAGCCTGCAGCAGCCACCTACAAAAAGCTTAAACTGCCCCGCGCCTCCGCGGGACGAAAATCACCGCCAGGCTCAACTTGTAAGCGAGGGGGCGAGCCCCCAAAGCCCCTTCGCCCAGGCAAAACCTTTGGGCCCAAAGAGCCTTCTGTCCTGCTTAGCCTGGCCTGGTAACCGTCCCCGTCGTGTCAGCGCTTACCCAATACCAGCCGGGCCACGTCCGAGGGTAACAGCATGATCCAAGACGCAAAAGGAACCACAGTACGAGACGAGACTCGGGTACGAGCAAGCAGCGACAGCTCCTACGCCGCATCTCCTGCTTCCAGTGGCGGTACTGAACCCGCGGCAATTTGTCCCGCCTCTTTTGCCCTATGCCAACCAATCGCTTGTGCGGGAGAAAGAAAGGCGCCGAAATGAATCCCGCCTCCGTGCTCCTTGGGTCTGTCGTCACTTCCGGCCTTAGCCCTGGAGGGGTGGGGCGGAAGCCATCCAGAGGGCAGGGCGCCGGCGCGCTCCAGCCTGGTGGGGGCGAGCCGAAAACGCAAGGTGGCTCACCATTGGCGGGCAGAGCGCAGGCGCGTTTTCTCTGTCTTGGGCGAATGTTTTGAGAGAGCAAGTGCTGCCTCGGAAGGCGCGTGATATTTGTGCGCATGGGCAGACTGCGCTACGCCGCTCAGCCAGACTTCTTCCTCCGGAGTTGCGCGCTACGCGGTTGCGCTGCATTTGAACCGGAAGCGGGAGGAAGAGTGCGCGTAACGGGGTTGTGGCTGATGCACACGAGGCGCTAGTCGCGCGGAGCTGGGCTGCAACTACGCCACCTCCAGGTAACAATTTGGCCGTCGCAATTGAGCAACCTCTGTGAGGGAAAGTTCGCGTCCAGTCTGTTCTCGCCCCTGCCTGAACGCAGCCTCCTGCACCCCTGCAGCTGCCCGGGCTGCCGCCTCTGTTCACCCCGTCTCGCCTGGCCTCGTGCTGAGCCCCTGCGGACCTAGCCCAGAGTCTCCTTTAAATGCCCGGCACTGAACCTCCTTCCTACGCGTCCCATTCCTGTCACCTTAGGCCTCAGGTTTACGTAGGTGACTGGCTAGGGGTTCCCCCACTTCCCTCGTAATTAATGCTCGTAGTCTCCCGCTGCTTATTGAGATTTAAACTACAGCCTCGAATTTAAGAGTTCGCTATGGAATCACCGCCAGAGTTCGAGGTCAGACTGTCGTCAGCTGTGAGATATTTTGCAACGTCTTCTGAGGCTTAGCTGCCACCTGTTGCCCCGAGGTACAGATGGTTAGAAAGCCAACAACACATCAAGGTGATATTGTTCTGTGAAAAGGATACTGTACTGGCGGCCTAGGAGAATCCAGTTTCGCAATTGCTGAGCAGGGTAGGAGCCCTCAGGCTTGAGGTTCAAAGCCCAGTACCTGAAGTAAAAAACAAAACAAAACACCCTGGGCAACCTTAGATTCTGTCTCACAAGGAAATTTTTAAAGAACTAGAGGTGTGGGGCCCGGCGGGATGGCTCAGTGGTCTAAAGCGCCTGCTTGGGAAAGCTTGGGCGGCTTCAGGGACCGCGGTTCGATCCCTGGCACCACATGGTGCGCCAGCCCTGCCCTCGGGGTGGGCTGAGCCGGCCATGAAAATGAGTGAATAAACAAACAAAGGTTGTGAAACAAGAAAAAAAAAAAAAAAAAAAAAAAAAAAAAAAAAAAGAACTAGAGGTGTAGTTTAGTGATATACTGCACAAGTATTGACTGGGCTTGGTCCCCAAGTCCAATCATAAATAATAAAAATAAGTTCTGGAAACGGTCCTAAGGAAAGGGGATATGATTGTTGTTAGCATTGGACATTTGCTGTATTCCAGATCCTGTATGTTAAACATATATATGTGAGTTCTTAACAACAACTGTTTGAGGTATATAGTATTACAGTTCATTTTATCACTGAGAATCAGGTTTGGAGACGTTAGTTAAATTGTAGGGAGTTGTATAGTTTTTAAATGGCTGGCTGGACTAGAATTCAAACCAATACAATCTGACTACAAAGCCCACACTCTTAAACACGAGACAGGAATGGCATATACTAAGGGAAGGTTTAGTTTAGGAAGATGGAGAAACAGTCATTGTAGGTTGTGTAAAAGATCATCTTGGTTGAAATCTCAAAAGGAACATTCAATTCGTTGGTTCTGAGGCTTAGGAAGTTGGTATTTTGTGATGACTTTTTCACTGCTTCCTGCTTTTCTGGCTGTCTTTCAGTTCCTCCAACATAGCATCTCTTGGCCATGCTACTTACCTTCCCCTTAAATGTTGGTCCACTAGCTTTTTCTGGAATGGCACCATTTCATTCAGCTCTTGACTTTTATTGCAACCTCCTTCAAAACCTTTCTTAATTGCTTATCTAAAATGAGTACTGTTAAGCCAGGCGTGGTGGCTCACGCCTGTAATTCCAGCACTCAGGAGGCTGAGACAGGAGGATTGGTGCAAGTTCGAGACCAGCCTGGGCTACAAGTGAGCTCAAGGCCAGCCTCAACTGCATAGCAAGACCCTGTCTCAAAAAGACAAAAAAAAAAAAATGAGTACTGTTGTTTTCTTTTTTTGTTTTGTTTTCTTTTGTGTATTTTTTTTAGGCATGAATCACAGTTTGGAATTATGGATTGATTTATCAGTTTATATGTTGTCACTCTTCTACCTAGATATGTCTCCATGAAAGTAGGATTTATGTCAATTTAGTTTATATTTCATGTAACTAGCCCTAACGTGGTAACTCAAACACAGTGGGTTTAAAATACACTGCGTGTATATGTGAAAGAACATCTCTCTCTCTCTCTCTCTCTGTCTCTCTGTCTCTCTCCCTTTTTTTTTTTTTTTTTTCTTTAAGTACAAGGTCTTGTAGTGATCCTCCTGTTTTCAGCCTCCCAAGTGCTGGGATTATAGGCATGCTCCATCATGCCCAGTCTCTGTTGCACTCTCAGTGATCCTGAGGGGCGGAGCTGGCATAGCCTGCTGAGGATTGAACCCCAGTCCCTGCCCTGCCTAAGCAGGTGCTAAGCAGGCTGCTGAGCTATCTGGCTGGCCCTTCACATCTCTGTTTTTAGACATAATTCTGAACTATGTTTTCTTTTTTTAAAAAAAGTTTTGTTTTGCACTGAGAATGGTGGTACAGGCTGAGGCAGAAGAACTGCTGAGAATTTGAAGCCAGCCTGGACTACATGGTGAGTTTAAGGTCAGCCTGAATTGCACAGTGAGACCTCATCTGAAAACAAAACAAAACAAAATGAAACAAAACAAAAAACGAACAGAAAAACAGTGAAACTGTAGTATGATAATACATATTCTGCCGATTTGCTAGTGGAGGATGTCTTTCCATCTTCTAATGCTCTCTTAAATCTCTTTGTTTAGAGTACTAGTTTTCCATATAGAGATCTTTTAACTCCTGTTTAGATTGATTTGTAGGTATTTAATATTTTTCTAGCTACCCTGCATGGGATTGCTTTTCTGATTTCTTTCTTGGTAGATTATTAGCATGTAGGTATGGCCTTCATTTTTGTATGTTGTTTTTGTATCCCACCACTAAATTTAATTTTATTAGCTCTTAAGTATCTTCTGGTATAGTTTTTTGAGTCTTATAAGTTAGGGATCATCCCACAATAAGATCATTTGACACTTTCCTTTTCTATTTGTGTATGTTTTATGTCTTTTCTTGCCTGGTACTTCTGATGACACTTCTCAGGTACTATATTGAACCAGAGTAGTCAGAATGGATACGTTATCCTGGCAAGCCATCTCCCTAGCCCCACGTAAAAAAAAATTTCCTTTTTATTTTTATTTATTTTTTCCTTGTTTCAGAACTTTTGTTTGTTTATTTATTTATTTTTATGGCCGGCTCAGCCCGCCCCGAGGGCAGGGCTGGTGCAGCATGTGGTGCCGGGGATCAAACCGTGGTCCCTGAAGCCGACCAAGCTTTCCCAAGCAGGCGCTTTAGACCACTGAACCATCCTGCCAGGCCCTCCTTTTTAAAAAATTTTATGTAGGGGCCTGGAGGGATGGCTCAGTGGTCTAAAGCGCCTGCTTGGGAAAGCTTGGGCAGCTTCAGGGACCGCGGTTCGATCCCCGGCACCACATGCTGCGCCAGCCCTGCCCTCGGGGCGGGCTGAGCCAGCCATAAAAATGAGTGAATAAACAAATAAAGGTTCTGAAATAAGAAAAAAATAAATAAATAAAATAGAAAA